>JAOEHX010018859.1:0-17907 GCA_025448015.1 Bolborhynchus lineola | reverse complement strand
CGCTCGCCTCGCAAGCCCGACCCGGCGGGAGAGGGTGAGGAAGAGGGCGCAGCGTCCCTGCTCGACGGGGCGGACGGGGCGCAGCGCCCGCGCCCCAGCAGCATGACTTTTCTACCCTCGGCCCGGCAGCCGCACACGGCCGAGAGCCCCGGCTTCCTCCGGGGGGGCTCCCTGTGGGGTAGCCGCCGCTGGAATCTCTTTGGGGGCAGCGGCTGGAGCAGCCCCGGCCCCAGGAAGAACTTCAGCTCCCTGCGCAAAAGCTTCAGCTTCCGTCTGCGGCGGGGCCACGAGCTGCGGAGGTCGGAGTCTGGGGGGCTGCTGCGCCCCGCGCGTCTCCGCACCAAGAGCGAGGGGGATGCCAGCTCCCTGCACACCTGCCCCAGCAAGCGGGACCTGCTCTATCCAGAGCTGGCCAGGGTCGGGGGCAGGCTGCACGCTGACCCCGGGCAGCCCGGGGGACTCTGGAAACTCCTCACGAGCCGCTTCCGAAGGCGAGAGCGCGGCAGCACCAGCAGCACGTGCCCCAGTAACCCCCACGGTGGTGCTGAGCCTCTCCTCCTGGGCAGTGGTCCGCTGCGAGCGCTGGGTAAGTGAGCGCAGGAGCGGCTCTGGCCTGGTGGGAGCCCCCCTGCGCCTGTGGGGTCTGTGGGCATGGGTGGCTGTGGCCTATTCCAGCTCGCTGGGGTCCGCGCTTAGCGAAGCTTGGCTGTAACAAGGTAGCGTGAGCGTTCATGGGGCTGTTTTCATACGCCAGCAGCCCTGGGCACCACCACTGGTTTTGGTGCTAAAGGAGCTGCAGCGTGGCTAGCTGAAGGTGGTCAATCATAGAATGGTTTGTGTTGGAAGAGACCTTAAAGCTCATCCAGTTCCAACCCCCTGCCATGGGCAGGGACACCTTCTGCTAGACTGGGTTGTTCCAAGCCCCGTCCAACCTGGTTTTGAACACTGCCAGGGATGGGGCAGCCACAGCGTCTCTGGGTGTCTGGATTCTCTTGCTGGTTGGACACCTGGGAGCTGAGCGCACGTGTCCCATGTCTTTTTTGCCCCAGTGGTATACCAGCAAGGGCAGGGAGAGCTGAGCCTTGTGCTGCATCCCTGGGGGAGCAGAAGGGACTGAAACTGCATGGGAGGGGTGGAGGGGTCCTGTTAGTGGGCTCTGGAGCAAGGGTTGAGCTGTTTGGGAGATTGCCAGAGTGGAGGTGCGGAGCAGCAAGGGTGGGACTTGTGGAGCACAGGAATGCGCCTCACCTCCCTCATGTAAGGAGCTCCCTGGTGCCAGGCTCTGTCAGGGCCATGCACTCCCGGGATCTGCCTTGAGGCCAAGTGGAGGCGAGGAGTGTGTGTTTAGGATCATGGTCGTGCTTGCTGGGAGTGGGGCAGCCTGTGGAGCATAGGCATCCTGAGTGATGGGACAGGGGAACAGAGGCAGGACCCCCCTGGGGACTGGGCATGTGATGGGGACTGGCAGTTGAAGCGGCTTTTGGGTCCTTGGGCAGGGTCTGGAGAGTGAGAACAGCATCCATAGGTTCTGAAGGTCTTGAGCCCTGGACTGCACGCGTGGTGCTGGGGCTGGGCTGGCTGGGACGTGCTGCGCTCGGGGTGTCGGGGATAGCCGCTTTCAGGCCCCTGCGAGCCTCTTCAGGTTTCCATCACTCTGCTCTGTAGCCGGGCATTCTGGAGGCAGCTCCCCGGCTTGGCTCGTGCGCCAGAGGGACCGATGGGGCTGGCGGGCTCCCCAAGGAATCCGCGTGCTCCCCAGGCAGCGGCTGCTGGAGCAGCTTTGTGCCCAGGATGCTGTCCAGGACCAGCGGAGGAGCAGCGCTGCTGGCAGCCTGGGCCCTGCTGCCGCACAGGGAGCTCAGGGCGCTTGTTCCTGCCAGCTCCCCTCGTCCCCAGGGCTCGCTGCGTCCTGGGGAAGGCCCTGGAGGCTCTGGGTGGGTGGCCACGGCTGCCTTGAGGCAAAGGGACAGGGTGCTGCTGCTGCGGGTGCTCCTTCCGGGGGGGGCTGCCGCTGGCTGGGGTGCCCGGGGCCGGGTGCTGGGTGCTGGGTGGGTGGCGGGAGGTTCCCAGGCGAGGGGAGGCTGCGCTCATGGCTGGGGAATGTGGGTGTATGCAGGCAGGGAGGGCCGGGCCCTGCCCGTGCGGCGGGGGGCCTGTTCCTGCTTGCCAGGGCTTCCAGCAGGAGCTGCGGCGACCGCATTCCCAGGGCAGTAGCTGAGGTTGAGTGCTTGCGGTGGTGTCCTCGCCCCTCACCTGGCTGCTCTCTGCAGCTACCTGAAAGGTTGGAGCTAGGAGGTGGCTGCTCTCTTCTCCCAGGAGCAAGAGGAAGCGGCCTCAAGATGCTCCAGAGGATACTGGGGAAAAATAGATAGGCAGTGGAACAGGCTGCCCAGGGCAGTGGTGGAATCACCGTCCCTGGAAGTGTTCGCAGGTATGTAGGTGAGGCCCTCGGTGACATGGTGTAGTGCTGGGCTTGGCAGTCCTGAGGTAACGGCTGGACTCGGTGATCTTTAAAGGTCTTTTCCAACCCAGCTGATTCTGTGATGCGACGATCTGCTGGGGAGCCTTGAGGCTTCGCTGAGGAGCAATGGAGGGGGCTTGGAGCCAGCTGGAGATTGCTGCTTGTCAGGGCGTTAGCATTTGCCACCGTGGCTCATATCGGAGGCCCAAGCTCGGGAATGGCCTCTCTGTCCTGCTTCAGGGTCTGTGCCTCACTGTGGCTGAGCAAGCCCTGCTTGTTGGAGGTGCAAAGTTCATGCTTTGGTTTGGCCTTACTTTAGAACACTGTTTTGCTATTATCTGCCTGGTACCCAATATGGGCTTCAGTCAGTGTCCTCCTGGGGTCAACAAGATGTGAAGAAGCATCAGGGAAGTTTGCAGAGCAAAGCTGCCGTTACTTGTCCCATCTTATGTGCGGTTTCCCATTGTCTCTTCACTCAGCATGTTGGTCCGTGAGCCCTGGCTCGCTCCACTGGGAGGGGTGAGCCACTAAAGCCAGGACATCACAGACTGGAGGTGCACAGCCTTAGCACTGCTCCAACATGGGCTTGCTGGAAGAGGGAGCTCAAGGAGATCTCTGCCCCATTCCTATTTCAGGTTTGTAGGCCAGGAGTGGTTTAACACCTTCTGGAAGTTTCAAAAGCTTTGATGCTCTCTATGCTATTGCTGCCCACCTTAGCCCTAGGAGAGCTGCTGATACAGTTCCAACACACTCTCCTGAGGGGTGGAGCTGCCGTTGTGGTTATCAGCTCTTTGGAAAAGCTGGATATATGGGTCCAGGCAGAGGGCCAAGCCAGCACTGCTACCCTCTTTCCAGAACCTGGAGGTTTTGTTCATAGCGAGCTGAGATACCCATCCAGCCCTGCACAGTGCTGTGTAGACATACCCGAGGACTAAAAAGCCCATCCCACCAGAGAGCCAGGAGGATGGTCTCAGTGCTGCTCCCTCATCCTTGTGCATAGAGGGATCATGCAGTGGGTGCAGCATCTCCAACAGTCCTGGAAGTCCTTCTCGCAACACCATTCCCCTCTCCCAAGAAAGGGGCTTTCTAAGGTGGTTTAAGGTAACTCCGTTTACTCTGGTGTAAGCCACGTTCATTCCCTGTGATGGTGTGTTTCAGCTGGAACTCTGCACAGGGAGGGCTGATCATCGGAATGCAGAGTTCATTACCCAAAAAAGACTTAAAAGAGCTGGTCTTTGTGTGGCAGGATGAAGGCTGACAGGGGGTGTTAATACACCAAGGGAAGGGAAAGTGCCCTGTGGACCTAGAGAACAAAGTCAAACCAGAGTCCGGCCACCTTGGACTGATGACAAATAACCATCGTTGGTGGTTCAAAGGAACATTTCTAGGTACCAAGGTATCAGTTGGGGCAGTTCTAAGAAGCCCTCTGATGGGCACGGGCTTGGAAAAACTGGACTGGTTTGGGATTGGAGTTTTCCCTGTGCATAGAGGGACCATGCAATGGGTGCACCATCTCTTACAGTTCAGGAAGTGTTTCTCACAATCACATTCCCCTCTCTCAAGAAAGATGCCCTGCTCTTTAAGGTGGTTTAAGGTAACTCCCTTTACTCTGGTGTTTAGCACACAGGGCACTGATGTGTAGGGCATGTGTGAGAGAAGACTACTGGGAGGTGAGGGGTGTGTTTGTACACTAATAAGGTGAATTTTGCATAGTGAACTGAGTAGATAATGATATGCACCATCTCTTGTTGGTACCTGCCTCAGCGTAGCTGGGAGCGTTGGTGAGAAGCAGAGATGCCATGATGGTTTTAGAGGCCATGCCTTGGATGCTGAATCCAGTCTGGTGTCCATGCTTCAGAAAAACCTGAGAAGTCTGGAAGGTATCAAGGAAGGAGTTGTTGGGACACTGCTCTGAAGGGTCTTATCCTCAGGATGAGGTCAGAGGTGTGTGCAGGTGCTGCAGAGGTGTTCTGATTACAGTCTACAGGCATCTGTAGGAAGAGGGAGCTTCAAAAACCAGCACCTTTTTCATCTTAACCTACCTTTGCTTGTGGGGCTGAACAGCTAGAGCTGAGGTTGGACAAATTTGGAACAGGTTTTTACTGGTGAGGTAGATCCCCACAGAGCACTGGTGTGGGGCAGGTGATGGGTTATGTCTTTCACATCCCCAGCCTTGCTGGATTGTCCCTTTCGGCAGACCCTAGGGCAAAATTCAGTGCAGTTCTTTGGTCTGTGTGTATTCAGATGTGGATTGGGAAGTCGTAGGTGCTAGAGGCTTAATATATGGCTAAAATCTGTGCCCTGCACTGCATACATAGTCTGATGGCACCAGCTGCTGCCGCTTGTGGTATACTAAGGGGCAAGAGTGGCAGTTTGTGATTGCCAGAGGATCTGTTTTCCCAGAGATCCTCTGGGAAAGATCCTCTCCTTTCATTGCTGCAAAGCACTTAAAGCTCTGGTGAGGTAATCCTTGTTAAGGCCATGTCCTACACGGGGTGTCCACATTGGGTAATCCTGTGATGGGAACGCTAGCCTTGCCATGTTGGTCCTTGACCTGGAGAAATCTCTCTTCCTGCCAGCATTGCCAGGGTTGAAGGTTTATTGAGCCTGGCCAGGAAAAGGTGGCTCTGCCCAGGCACGTCGCACTCTGCTGCCCTTTCATCTGCGTGTGCGGGCACATGGGTACTTTGGAACGTGGTTTGTGTGGGCACCACTGTGTTTTCTCAGCCTCTGACCTGCTTTCAAGGCTGCTTTTACTGTCAGGGGTTTCAGTGTCCAAGTCAGTTCCACAGTGGCTTGGATAATGAGTCGGTTAATTATTAGTTGCTGTGTGCAGAGACCAAGTGTGTCTGGCACTTGCGCTTCTGAAGCACAAGGTAGATGAACCTGCTGCGCTTCATCCTATGAAGGCAGAAGCCTGGGTGAGCGGTTTTGCCCTGCCAGCCCCTTCCTGTTCCCAGCTTTGCAGCAGCACATGGATGCAGGCAGCAGTGGGGCCGTGCTGTTGGTAGAGGTGAAGGAGACTTTTGTGCCCAGCCTCTGAGATGGAGGGTTCTCGTTTTCTGCATGTCATGCTGCCCATCCCACAGCTGTGGTCTGGTCTGAGAGCACTGGAGGTGTCCATCGTGGCTGAGAGAGGGACATGAGCTATGTAGGGTGCCTGCTTTATCTCCGTACCCTCTTTATGTCCGTATCTGCTGCTCTTCACAGTGGGGGCTGTACCCACTGTAACTTCCAAACTTCTATATGGTTTTCCACTTTCTTCATGAAAATCTCCATGAGCAGAAGCTTCTGGGCAGTGACAAACTTGGCCTGAGTCCCCATTTTCCAGGACAGGTCAGACTGATTGCCTCTCTCGTGTGGTTGTGTCCTGGAGCCAAGGCCCCAGTTTGGCTGTGCTAAAGCTGTTGGTGTGCAAGTGGTGCAGTGAGTCCACTGCTTCTGCTTTCAAGGTCAGAGGTGCCTGGGGAAGGTGTTCAACCGCAGCACTCACAGTCTGGTTTCTCCTGTATTACTAAATAACAGAAGAGGGAGGAAGTGACTGAGGGTGTGTTTTAATGTGAAAAACCAATGATGGAGCCAGTCGAGCAGAGAAGCTGGTCAAGTGTATCGCTACTCCCCGATACTTACAAGAACCCTAATGATGAGGGGGTTTGTTAAGGTGTTACCTCAGCTAGAGGCAATTTCTGCTAAACAAACTTGTACCGAGGCTCCAGCACTGCTGATGCTTGGATTTCAGTCAGTTCATCAGTTCATTAGATCAGGACAGGTCACTGGTGGCTTGATACGTACTCTGAGTGGTCGATGTGCCTCCCTGGGAGAATATGGGGATCTCGTGCCTCTTCCAGTGTGGGACAGTGCCTGAATGGCTGCTGTCACCCCCTGCACTGCTCATGCAGTGATAGGGAGGGGAACGGTGGTGTTGGAAGGGGATTCCCACACCCAAATCAATCTCCTGCAGGTATGTACTTGGACCTTCCTTGCACTGATCTGGCACAGGCGCTCAGAGTGTACAATATTGCACTAATAGGATTTACACCGATGAGGTGCAGGAAATTGCCTTATATTGCGTTCTGTTAGCAAAGGATCAGCGCCTGGGGTGGACAGGCTGACATCAGTGAGTTGTGTCAGCGCTTTTGAGCAGCCAGGTACTTGGCCTGTGGCTGTTTTGGGTGGTTGAGAAACTGCTCTCGAGGTGCCTTCCTGACAGCTCTGTGGGTGTCATCCGCGCCCGCCCGCACATGGCTGCTGCGCTCGCTCTTGCAAGAAGCTGCTGGTGGAGGAGGAGAGGAAGTGCAAGGGAATGGCTGAGGGCTCTGTGCTGGGGGATGAGCTGAAATCCAAGTGATGGAGCCACGTCTGCATCCCTGCAGGCTGAGGGGGCTTCAGGTGCTGTGGGAGCTGACGGATGAGTTATGTTAGGGCCTGTGAATGGGTGCATCAGTACTAGGTGTGGGTCACCCATGTGTCAGTGTGGCGTGCATGGGCATAACCCTTACATGAGGAGAGGGGTGGTTGGTGTGTTTTGGGGGCAGAGCAGCACGAATGTAAAATGCGCTGAGGGCCAATAACAGTGACAGATTTGAAAGGCTTCGTTGTGGCATGGACCGCAGCCTGACATGTGAAAGTGGGTGGTGCGCCAGATCCTCAGGCCTTCCTGGACTAGCTGGTGGTCTTGAGTACCTTGTGAGAATGGTGTAAGTCATGGATTTATGGTTAGTAGTGGTGATCCTGCAGGTGCAGTAGAAACTTCTACATGTTCTGGAGCCAGGCATTTTTCCTCCTTTTGACTACCTGAGCTAAGCTTCTCCCCATGGTCCGCAGGGAGTGCTCTGGAAGCAGCCACAGAGGGAACTGAGATCTGTTCTCAGTAACTTTTCCAGGTGATTGCGAAGGAATCTCGTGGCTGTCTTCAGTTCAAGGCCACTTCTACCTTGGTCCCTGTTCCTTTGGTAACACTGTCTGTAAGCTTTTGCTTTTACGTTCCTGGGTACTGGAATAGGAGTGGGCTCACCCATACCTCTGTGAGCATTTACACTGGGGTATCTTGACGCTGAAACACTGCGGGTAGAACATGTTGTCATTACAACTGGCTCTGCTGGGTGGTCTGGGCAGGATCAATCACTGGAGCGATGTGGGACCTTCCACTGCAGCTGGGTGCCTTCCTCCTGTTACAGGTGAGATGCATTACACAGCCACACTTGGAGTGGACGTGTCCTCTTCTGCTAAACAGGAGATACTGGAGGACAGCAGAGAGAGTGAAAGGTTCACAGCAGCTTCTGTACAAGGAGTGATCCAACAGCTGGGACTCCACAGTGTGGAAAAGAGGGCTTGTGGTGAAAGACAGGGGTGCTGGTCGGGCTGGCTAGGTGTGTTATGTTAGCTTACCACCTGGACTGACTGACTTACCGTACTGGAGCTGGGACATCCAGTGAAGTCAAACCTGACACAGAAGAAAGTAGGTTTTCAAGGAATGGGTATTTGTATTGCTGAAACTCCTCGCTAAAGAAATGCGGAACTGAAATTTTGTATGGTTTTAAAAGGAGGCAGAACAATTACTCAAAGGAGAGATTTTTGTGGTTTACCAAATAGGCAAACCACAGGAGATTCCTGAGCCGAAGAAGCCAGCAGCCACAAACATGTGGGGTCAGTGTCATGTACTCCCGCCCTTGTTCCTACTGTTCCTGAGCTTCCATGTGCCCACTGATGCTGGACATGGCTGAACAGACCTCAGTCTGAATACAGATGGCCACTTTCAGGTAGTGATGTTGGGCAGCCTCCTGCCCTCAGCAGAAGCTGCTGCTGGGGCAAAGCAGCCCCTGCCACCCCCAGGAAGGGTATGCAGCCTTTGGCAGGGATCTGGGGACACCCTGAGGACACCAGAGCAGTGTGGTTGAGTCAGCAGGTACCAGTGTATCCTCCCTGCTGCAGCTTGGGACAGGCATTCACAGTGACCATGACAGCATCACTGCCGGTGTCTCCATCCCTCTCCTTACCACCAGTGCAGGGACTTGCGGTGGTGGGAGTTCGGGCTGCACCATGCGGAGAGGTGCCAGCACCCTGGCACGTGCTGCTGAGCAGGGATGATGTGGGTGCAGCCTGGCACATTGGGACCCGTGGACTGATGGTGCTGTGCACAGGCTGGGGCTCATCAGGTTGATCACGAGGGCTGGCTGGTGGCCTGGGCTGGAATTGAGCGTTGGCACACGTTGGGAGCTGATTGACAAGCAGAGGTGTGCAGGTTGTACGTTGGTGTTTCGAGTTAAGCATACTAATGGTAGTAACTAATTTGATGTGTTGTATGGCTGAACCTTAGTTCAGTTGGCATTGCGGTGCTGTTAGGTGTTTGTGTTAAGGTTTACTTAGAGGCCTTTGCAGCAAGTCAGTGATCAAACTGTTGCTAACGTGGACCTTGGTTAAAAACCAAAGATCTGTTAGGAGAGTCAGCACAGGAGGCAGCTGTGGAAAATCGGGAGACTTCCTCTGTCCTGAGCGTCTGAGAGCAGCAAGAGAAGAGAGCAGCCTGCCCTCTCCAGCTCTCCCTCTGCCTGTCTCTTCTTTCTGAAGGCCCAGTCGATGAGTGCATTTGACTCATGCTCTGCTCAGCACCCCCTGAAAAACCTGATGGTTTTTTGGCGGTTTTCTATCATTCGAGAATAACGTGTATTTAGTGAAACAGCGCCCATACACTGTGTTGTCTGATCAGGAGGGAGGCAATGCCAGTAAAGGAGGAGGCGTGGAAGGTGGTTTAGCCATCTCAGTGGACTGGCAAAGGGACTAAGTGGAGCTAAAGTTACAAGTGGTGGTGGCAGCTATTTTTAGACCAGGTAATGCAGTTGGAAATACAGGTGTGCTGTTACCTTTTTGAAAGGGCACGAGAACTTACCATTTTCCTCCTAACTTACTGGTTGTTTTAGTAAAAAATATACTTCTGCCTAAAAAGCAGAAAGAATAGATGAAGGAGACCATGGAGAAATAATTCCTCTTAATAGACTTCATGATGGTTATAAATAACTTCGTGTTACCGCATCAGACTCTTATTTTATTTGTCTGTAGCTTCTGATAAAGAAGTGTTACTAAGTTAGTCTAGGAATGGTAAACTTGAGGTGTGAGCATTGTGTTCTTACGTCTTGACACGAGGGACAGACGTGCTGTGGCCTGCAGGAGCTGACGGCTGCGCAGCTGCCGTGCTGAAGGCACAGGGGCTGATACCTCTTTTTCTCCTCATGCACGCTGAGCGGCAGTGGGTCAGCATGCAGATGTGCAGGCAGGCAGGGCAGGGTTCCTGCCAGCCCTCTGGCTACGGTTGTGGGCTCATCCCCACACAGCTTTGGCCTGTGCATCTCCCACTGGTTCCCTGGGGGAGGCAGGTAGAGATGACACAAGGCATTAGCTTGGAGAGAGAGGGGGCTGCAGCTGCCATGTGCCCAACCTTGCCCTGGGAGATACAGGAACGTTAACTGGGGTGAAGATAGCCACTGACTTGCACTTGCAGGGCTGAAGAGCCTGCCATTGCCCTCTGATCCTGCCTGTGCCTGGCAGCATCTCCTGCACTGCCGTGGTTTCAGGCTGCGGTTCTTGGCACAGCCCCGGATGAAACACCTCCTCGGCAGAGACCTGCAGCACCGGCTCACCCAGCCGGTTTGGGCAGTGCCAGTGCAGACACAGAGCTGGCGTTTGCACTCTTAAGCCCTGGTGGGGTCGGGGCTGCCAGGGGCAGCTTGGAGGAGCTGTGGAGTGCCCACTGCAGGCACAGGGTAGCCGGGCAGGTCTGGAACCATCCTTCCCTCGGGCCTGGTGTCCCACTGCGGCCTTGGGTGACATCTGAGCAGCGGTAGCACCGAGGCTGTCGTGTTTAATTATAGAATCATGGGTGCTTTGTGTTGAAAGGGACCTTAAAGCTCATCCAGGTCCAACCCCCTGCCCCAGGCAGGGACACCTTCTGCTAGACCCGGTTGCTCCAAGCCTTGTCCAAGCTGGCCTTGAACACTGCAGAGATGGGGCAGGCACGGCTTCTCTGAGTAGCATATGCCAGTGCCCAGTCACTGCCCACAGTCGGGTCGCATGGAATCACCTCTTCCCTTTTTGAGCCCATGGGAGATTTCCATTCATTGTGGCAGTGAATTCCACAAGTTTATGACAGGTTCTTCAAGAAGCTGTGCTCCCACAGGTTTCCTGTCTCCAAAAATCCTTTATTATTTTTATGCAATTAACATTGAGCAAGTGCTGCTCTTTTGTTTCAGCCCCCTGCCCCGTAGCCATATGGCTTTGGGTGGAGGATGCACTTCCTCATCCAAGGTAAATGAAGGATTCTAGTTTTGTTAGGAGTGGCTGCTGGCTTCTTCTGATAATCAAGTGTTCCCCAGGCTCTTGCTCCTCCTCTGGAGAGTCTGGTTAATTTGGGAAGTCTGTTGTTTGACCGGGTCCTGGAGATTGTCTGGGTGTAAATGAAGCAGTGGTGATTTTTGTGGCCCGAGAGAGGGTGTTTCCTGCGCCATTCAAAGCCGTGCCTGGTTGTTACAACCTTCTGAAGCCTATTACAGTGTTCTGCAAATCACATAATGTACACGTAATTAATTATGTTCACTTTCAGTCATGAACATAGATTATAGGGTGCCCTCAGTTCTTTATCTGCACTGTGTACAGCACACTGGTCACTGTGTACAGCGCACTGGTCACTGTGTACAGCGCACTGGTCACTGTGTACAGCACACTGGTCACTGTGTACAGCGCACTGGTCACTCTGTACAACGCACTGGTCACTCTGTACAACGCACTGGTGGCGTAGCAAAGTACAGCTTTCAGAGCACTGTTTTCACTAGTGTGTGCCCTCAGTTCTGGCATCCTTTACAGCATGTTCCCCTCACGAAAGGCATCTAGTCTCTGGTGCTTCCATTATCCCATGTGCGTTGAGGAAGGGGATGCTTCAGGGCCTTTTATGCTCCTGCAGGACAAGAATGAGGGTCCCTAACCTGCAGTACATGGGCTCTGCACTGCTGTGCTGCCTGCTGCCCTCAGTTTGGATGCTCCTTCCTGTCTGGAGCTCCAGCTGCATGGGCATGGGCAGCGTCAGGGGTTCGTACAGCTTCTTGCCTCTGGACAAGGTGGAAGGGAGGGAAGAGCCACAGATCTGCCTGGAGGTATCAGGGAGAGCGTGGCAGGATCCTTGCTGGGATCTGAGGGAGACCACGGTGACGTGATGATTTCTCCTCTCTGTTCTGCAGATTCGTTTGTGAACAGCCAGGAATGGACCCTGAGTCGCTCTGTGCCTGAGCTGAAAGTGGTGAGTACTTGCAACTCATGCCTCGGATACCCCTGGTTCTCTGATGTTTTCCAGATCCCCAAGAAAAATACATGTTTTAATGTGGCCAAGTGGAAATGCAGAGAGACTTCAGCCTTGCTAAGGGGAGGAAGGACCTGGAGCTGCCATTGTGCTCCAGGAATCATGGAATCATAAATGGTTTGGATTGGAAAGGATCTTAAAGATCATGTAGTTCTACTCCCCTGCTGTGGGCAGGGACACGTGCTCTAAGGTGTCCCCAGAGCTTTCTCTTCTCCAGGCTGAACAAGCCCAACTCTCTCAGCCTGCCTCCCCAGCAGAGGTACTCCAGCCCTCGAAGCCTCCTGTGGACTTGCTCCAGCAGCCCTACATCCTTCTTATGTTGGGTCCCCAGAGCTGGACGCAGGACTGCAGGGGGATCTCATAAGAGTGGAGCAGGGAAAGGCAGAGGGCAACGGCTTCTTGGAGGCTCACACTCGTAAGTGAGAGGGTGTTGATCTTGGAGAACACTCAGACGTGAAGGTCAATAGGCAGTATTTGAGTACCTCGCCCTTCCTGCTGGCCGTAGGGGAGCTGTAATTCTTGATCAGGTACTGCTGCATGGGCTGGACTTTCAGGCATAGCAGAAGCAGGGGCAGATCCTGAGCAGTGGGTCAGGCATCTGCTGTGATCAGTCTCAGCTGCTTTCGAAGTATGGCAGTTACCATGTGGGAGATGTCACTTCTCTGCTTGAGTCTCGCTAACTGCAGCTCCACGCTGGGTCTTCCCTGGCCTCTGTTGGCCACCTCACAGCCGGGAGTGCCTTGTGGTGCCCCTGCCAAGGAGGGCAGTGTATGAAACTGTCACTTCTGGTGCTTTGTTCTGCCAGGAACAGAGAGGAGGAATCTCCTATGGTTTGTCAGCACACAGTGAGTTTCACAAGACATGCTGTCATCAGGCTTCATCACCTATCTGTAGGATGTGGTCTCTGGTTGGGGCTAACTCTGCCTCCCTCTCACCCCTGACACAGCTCGATCATTTGGGACAAGTTTGTGAGGGAGAGGTCCTGATTTCGGGGTGCAGCACCTCTGAGATGGAGCTGTTTCCCATGGCCTGCTGTTGCTGATGGCCACACACCAGCTCACCACGGTCATCTCTGGGTTGGTGCAGGTCAGCAGTGTAGGAAGGGATGTTGGTGGGCAGGAGGCTGCCCACGCTTCTGAGCATCTGGCTGGGTGTTCTCAGGGACCTCGCAGTCTCTTCCACCGCTCCCCTCTTCGTGTGCTCTCCATGGCAGTCCTGGACTCCCTCCCCCAGCCCTTTCAAGATGAATTTTTTCCCTCTTACTCGAAGAAGCAGGAAGGCTTTTTGCAGAAGGTACCAGCACTGCGCTGCCACGGGTGTTCTGATCTGCTGCGAGGTGAGAATTAAAACAAACCTTTGAATATTCATCGGTTAGCTTGTAAAATGTGTGTCTGTTCAAAAATATCCTTGCAGCTATTCTGTGTGCTGCCTTCTGACATTGTAACGTTCTGCAGGCTTCAAAACAGTGCTGCGAGCTAAATAAACCTAACGCTTTTAGTTCTTCCTCAATTAGCACCATCCTTTCCCCATGTTTTCCATGACCTCTGGGGATCTCTGCTGCTTCAGGGTTTCATCCGGCCGATGCAGCTCTTCCTAAAAGCATGGAGGCCTTTCAGAGTCTTGGTTCAGTCCTGGCCTTTCTGGGCTGGAGCTTTCCCCATCACGTCTCTGGGGTCAGGCAGTGGCCGGGCTCCCTGTGTTCGGTGGTGGTTTCTGGGGTGGTTTTTTCTGTCTGTGGCTGTTAAGGGGAGGACCCTGTGCAGCAGCAGAGCTGCTCTTTCCTTCATCTGCGATTGTGCTCAGCCAGTGAGGATGTGTAGAGCCAGGCAGGTCCTGAGCTTTCAGGTGCATATCAAGGGGGCTGTTCTGCACCACGGTACTGTGGCCCTGGCTGCCCCACGGGTGCACCGGTGCTGCCATGCCTTCCATCCTCATCTCCTAGTGGTGCTGTCATCCTCATCTGTTACAGGGCCCAGCTGTTCACCCCACGTCTCTACAGACTGGCAGGTCTTTGAACAAGCTCCCAAGTCACCACGAAGTCCTGTTGACCACAGCTTCCGTTCCTCCTTCTTCTGCAGGAAGTAACTGTTTCTTTCGCCTCTTCTTCCAGAGGGCAGGATCTTGCTGCTTTCTTCCCTGCTCACGTTGCCTTTTGCACCACAAGTGGTCAGTGTGCTTTCTCTAAGGATCTGCAATAGCTTTATGTATTTAAGTTACGTTCAGCTGTTTTTCCCACCTGAATTTTATGCCGAAGCTTCATCTCTCTGCTGGAGACTGAGAGGAGGCTGTGTTTGGGAGATGGCAGCAGTTCCTGCAGACAGGCACATATGATGCCCCTTGGCAAGGACTCGTCCTGACATGGGGCAATGTCAGCCTTTCACTGGCCAGCACAGGGGGAGGCTGTGTTCCCTCATTTGCCCAGCATGGCTCGATACAGAGGTTTCCATGGTGCCTAAACCCCATGTTTTGCTTTGGTTTGTTGCCTCTGAAGGGTCATGTTCCTCGATACTGTCAGTTCTGTTTGATGTTGTTTATAACACCAGATGAGCTTGAAGATAAGGCGAAGCAGAAGTGCATTTCAGCAAGACGTAGGTCAGGAGTTTGAGTATAAACAAAGCATAAATGCAGCCTCCATCCAAGTTTTAGAGAACCAAACATTGTTGGAGTGTTTAGTGTCTGATATTACGAGGTGTCCTGGCTGCCAGGCAGTCTCAGGGTGCTGCTTTGTTTCACAGAGGTTGTCCAGAGACTGAAGCTGCTGGGGCACTGAGCTGAGCCCCTGCGCTGCCCACCGTGTGCTGTGGTACCCAGTTTCTTCTGTGTCCACCCCTTCATACCCCAGGCTGCTCATGCCACCATCAAAGCGCAGCAGTGGCCCGAGAAAGGAGTGTTGCCTTTGTTTATAGTGTGGGCTGCAGCTCTTGTGTGCCTCTTCCATCTCTGCAGCTCGCTTGGCTCCGAAGCACGTGTGCGTTACCTGTGAGGCGCAGTCTGGTGCGTGTTCTCATCTGTCCAAACGTGCTGTGTATGATCTCTAATTACTGCTGCAGGTGACAGACCTGGCAGTGATATGTTCAGCCTGGGCATGCCCGTGGGAGTGCAGTGATCCACACTTCTTAGTCCTGGGCTCCTGGCACCTTGGTCCTGCTGGATGCTGGCTCCATGTGGCATGGGCGCAGGAGGCATTGGCAAATCAGAGGGTTTCCTATGCTCCTGTAGTGTGGTCTGCCATGGGCTGAATGGCACTGATGCATGGCTGAGGCATCTCTGTCCCTTGACAGGAGCGTACAGGTAGCCCAGGGCAGGACCAGTGCAGTGGCAGCTTTTGAGCACCTGGCTGAAAGCTGGAGAACCTGCCTGGTGGTGACTCACTCACCAGCCTCATCCCTTTACCTGGAAAAGGTCAGCCTTAAGCTTCTTTTCAGTTGCAGAGACAGCTTTAGTGTTCTCAGTCACTCCTCTCCTCATCCCCATTTCTTTCGGCACTGATGTGGCTGCAACTGAGTGGCTTTGAAAGTAACACTGCAAACAAGTGCCAGGCTGGACCACATGCTCTTCAGGCTTCGTGCGCTCTGCATGGTGAACTGGTAGAGGTTGCCAGGGTTTTGAGGTGCATAGGCCTGTGTAAGGACTAAGTTAGGCTCTTGGCCTAGAGCATCTCTCCACAGGCCTGGAGCATCGGGAGGAGTTAGAAGAGTATACTGCAGGCCAAGGGCACCTCTATCCCAGTGTTTCTACTTCACCTCTGTCACAGCAATACAGTGGCTGACACTAGAGGAGCACAAGGTAGGATGCTTGGTCACACAAGAGCCCGCTCTGCAAGCCGTGCTGTCCCCATGGCTGTGCAGAGTAGCTGTGGGATAGGAGTTGACCAGTTGGAACTAGATCTTTTGCAGCGATGGAAGAAGGTGCCCCATCTCCCCAGGGCTGCTCTCCCATCAGCAGGCAGGGCCACTTGCAAGCCCTGAGGCACTGCAGTTGCTTTGAACAGTTTGGAAAACACTGGCTCTAGGGAGAACTGGGTTTCCTGGGCGACCTATCCTGGGACAGCTACGTTTGTTTGGTAGCAGACTTGTGGGGTGATCCAGAATGACAGACCCATGGCCGAGGATGTTTCAACCTAGTTAAAAATCGGTGCTACGCGTCTTTATTTTCAGTCAGTTAGAGATCGGTGCTGGATGTCTTCCTGTGCAGGCAGCACAGCCGGCCCCACCGGGAAATGTGTGCTCTGCTGCAGCAGTGTCGCTGCCGCAGCGAGGAGCAAGCGCTGAGCCTCGCTGCTGGCATTGGAAGCAGCAGCTCGACCGAGCACATAGCCACTCTCTGCTCTTGGTCTCCTTCTGGCAGGGGCTGTCAAGAACAGGACGCCAAAATTTGGGATGTGTGGGCTGGGAGAAGAGTTCTTTTTCTTCTAAGTATTGTGGCTTGGGAGGGCAAGTGTTCCCCTGGGGAGCAGGAAGGTTGTGGGAAAGCTAACACAGTGCTGAAAGGACTCTGTCTGTCTGGGGGGAAGGGGTCCTCACCACCCTTCATCTGGGTACCTGCGCCCCAGTCCCTGCTGCTGTCTGCCCAACTGAGATCAGTTAATGCCCCCAGGCCTCTCACTGAGTACTGGGCTGGGTTCCACCATCCCCAGTGCCTTCTCAGGAGCATCTCTGTCCCCGATCTGTGTGTGCCCAGGCAGTGGTGGTCTCACCATGTGGGGATTGGTCTTCTGTAGGGGGAGACGTGTGGGGCACATGGGCAGTGGGTGACATGTGCCTCTATTTCAGGGCATCGTGGGGAACCTGTCCAGTGGCAAGTCAGCCCTCGTGCACCGCTACCTGACTGGCACCTATGTGCAGGAGGAGTCTCCAGAGGGTAGGTCTGGTTCTTAGGGTGCCTGGGGAGTGGTCTGGGTCCTCTGCTTTAAAGGTGACCCCAAGTCTCTCCACCTTATTTGCTGTCAGCACAGGCAGCCTTGCCTGACCTTCATTAGGGGTTTCCCCTGCTTGCCCCCGCCTCTCACTTGACTGCTGCTTTACTCTCTTCCCAAGGTGGCCGATTTAAGAAGGAGATTGTAGTGGATGGTCAGAGTTACTTGCTGCTGATTCGAGATGAAGGGGGCCCCCCTGAACTCCAGGTAGGAAACCCCTCCCTACCTCCTGCAGTCCTTTCCCACCCTGTCCTGGGGAGGGACCTACCTGGCTGCCTCTTGGAACCTGTCTGAGAGAGAGCATGAGGACTGTGAGGCCTGAGGAGGGGCTACCCCTGTAATGACTGTTCACCCTAGGGCCTCCCTGTAACGTCACAGGGCCTGGGGCATGTGCTGGGGCTCCAGGATGCTTGTCCGGCCTGTAACAGCTGGTGTGTCTCCCTCAGTTTGCTGCCTGGGTCGATGCTGTGGTGTTTGTCTTCAGCCTGGAGGATGAGATCAGCTTCCAGACAGTCTACAACTACTACCTGCGGCTCTGCAGCTACCGGAACACAGCGGAGGTGCCGATGGTGCTGGTGGGCACGCAGGGTGAGCGCGGGGTCATCTGGCTCTTTTACTCCATCCATCCTCCCCACCCTTGTCAGGAGCACTGGTGATGTGTCCTTATGGGCAGGAGAGCACAGGGCACTAGCCCTGCAAGTGACCAGGGGATCCCAGTCTCTATTGTTATATGTGGGACTGGGTGATGCTGTGGTCCATAGTCTAGGGTCCTGGAGGAGCTGAGCAATTCCTTCTCAGACCGTTTCACTTCCCTGCAGAGAGCTGCCTTCTTCACAGAGCTACTTTCCTATTTGAAAGAAAGGGCCTGGGTGTGAGAGGGTTTTCTGCTGGTGCGTTGTCCTTCATCCTCTGGGGTGAACTGCAGCAGGCAAGCTTTTAGGGGGAGGGCAGCTTACTTTCAGCACCCTGAGAGGAAGCCAGAGCTGTGGAGCACTGTCTCTCCTGAGGTCACATGTGGATGTGGGGAAGAGCAGCAGCAACCCAGAACTTCTCTGTGACTCCTCTTCCCCTCAGAGCTGGGCCTGGAGCGAGCAGGGGCAGGGGCAGAGGCCATAAGGGAACTGCCATGAAACCACAGCTGAGGCTGCCAGGGGGTGCAGGCTCCAGAGGAGGCAGGAGACACAGGGC
>JAOEHX010018857.1:0-19487 GCA_025448015.1 Bolborhynchus lineola | reverse complement strand
GCCCCCCTTCAGGTATTGGAAGGCTGCTATGAGGTCTCCACGCAGCCTTCTCTTCTCCAGGCTGAACAGCCCCAACTCTCTCATCCTACCTTCATATGGGAGGTGCTCCAGTCCCATGATCACCCTCGTGGCCCTCCTCGGGACTTGTTCCAACAGTTCCATGTCCTTTTTATGTTGAGGACTCCAGAACTGAACACAGAATTCCACATGAGCTCACACAAGAGCAGAGGGGTAGGATCACCTCCTTTGACCTGGAAGGAGGATCACCTCCTTTGATCTCCACCCTTAAGATGTTAAGTTAGAAAAATACACAATTGCAGAATAAAATAAAAGCATGCAGAATAAGATAAGGGGACATACAGGATAGTCCAGTCATCTTAAAGAAAATGTTATGATGATAATGTACATAAAGTTTGCTTCAAGGTAATACGGATGATCCTGTAAACAAGCCCATGTTATGTGGAGATTTGAGAACTTAGGGAAGTACTCAAAGCACTTGCAAAAACCCTACTAATTAAGCCATAACAAATCTTTTTATTCATAAAGCTAATGTTTTTCTCAGTTTCAAAATAGCCAGCTAATAATTTCTGTTGGAGAAACAGAGACGAAGAAACAAAATGTCAATCTGTTTGCTAGCACTCATTGCCAGATGATCAATCAAATGATCCAAACTGATGAACACAGTTTAAATAGCCAAGTTCTTCTGGATAAGTGTTACACAAAACATTTACAGAAACCATCATATTATCATTTCCTTATCCTTTTTTTTTTTTTTTCCTCTCTTTAAGAAAGTGGTTTTAAAAGTGAAGTTCCAATAAAAGCACCATATTAAGACATTTATAGTAGATTACAGGGAAAGCAAAACAGTAACAGAATTTTAACCCTTTGTGGGTGAGGAAATTACTCTGTTTCCACTACCTTAAAACCTAACCTGCCAAGAAGCTAAACATATCTAATACTTTTGAACACATAGAGTCTTCCAAGGTCACTGATGCATTTTGCTTACTCTAATGCATTATTTTCTGAGGTTCAGCTTTAACTTCTGATAATAGTAACTGAAATCTTAGCATGTATACAAGTAATGTGTTTAATACACTGTTAAATGATTGTCCTGTGTTCTATGGAAAACATTTTGGGAAGATGATGCAAATAAAAAAAAAGAAAAAATGTCCTCATGCTTTTGATCTTTTCAGAGGGGTGGGAAAAAAAATAAGGGGAAAATAGTTTAAAAAGTTCTTCCATTACAGACAGTATTTCAGAAGACTTGACACAATCATGCCCATCGGGTGAATAATTATCCATAGAGAACACCTTCCATCAGTGCTCATCTTCTGTTTTGATTCTGGGGTGGGTGAGCATGTGTGAAAAGGGATCTACAATAGCACAATGACAGGAAAAAAGCAGGGATGAAGTTTTGCATTTCCTTTTCTGGGGATATTTTTAGAAACCTGAAGAGGTTAATACTCATTAGGACTAACCTCCTATCTAGGCCAACACAGTAAAGTTATACTTCTTGAATTCAGTATGCATATTGAAGTTTGGACTTCCTATCTTATTCCAGTCAAAGAAATGGGAAATTAAAATATTACAAGAAGATACTTTAATCCATAGAAAGAAAAGCAAGATTTTGACAGCCCAAAACAGACTTTCTTTTTTAGGCTTTGAGATGACATTCCCTCACTGAATTAACCTAAATCTTAATCACATGTGAAACTTGATATCAGCATATATTGCACCAAATTGATCCAGACTGCCTGCAGACTCAATTAAGAACCCTCGATTTTGAGAATTAGTTGCAGAATGAACAGTACACATTTACCACATGGTAAAAACAAAAAAAAAACAAAAAAAAAACCAACTTATCAGGAGGTAATATGAGAAGCTTTTATCAGGGACAGAGTAAGTGATCTCCATTTCTACAGCAGAAAGTAAAAGTATGTACCAACCCTAAGCAAAGACTAATTTTGGTTAATACTTGTTTGCAATGCTGGAATTTCACTCTTTTAACATTTATTCTAATATTTCCAGGAAACATAAAAAAAGGAAACATATTCCAACCCTACCAATAGAATTATAGAGAAAAGCTTTAAATCACGTTTCTGTTGAGTGAATTTTGTTGAGTGTTGCAGCTGCTGCTACACTGTTGCAGTGTTCATCAAATATTTTGCCTCTGTACTTTTCCTTGAAGTTTAACTTCAGTACCTTAGTAGGGCACTTAAAGGCAAAAAAAGAAGAGTATCAATAGGAATGTCTATAGATAAAATTGACACTTTTCACTGTAACACTGCAGGTTTTCAGTCTTAGTTATTTGAGATATGACAAAATTGTGATTGAGTTAAAATGATTGCTATAAACCACTGATTTTCAGCCAGCATGGTTCAACTGTTTTCCCTCAAAAGGTAAAATTTTATATATGCTGAATATATGTGTCCTGGGTTCACCAGTAGCAGTCGTTTTTGTCCTTAGTAGCTGGTGCAGTGGTGCATTTTTGACTTTCAGCCTGGGAACAACACTGATAACACCAATTTAGTTGTTGCTATGTTTACTCTCACCGAAGACTTTCTCAGTTTCATGCTCTGCCAGGGTGGAGAGGAAGCAGGGAGGAGGCAGAGACAGGACACCTGATCCAAACTAGCCAAAGTGCTACTCCATGCCACAGCATGTCATGCCCAGCATATAAACTGTGGGGAGTTACCCAGAAGCCCCAGATCACTGCTCAGGTCAAGCTGGGTATTGGTCAGTGGGTGGTGAGAAAGTGTATTTTCCCTCCTTGTTATTTCCCTTATCATTATTATTCCTAGTGGTAGCAGTAGTGGTTTTGTATTGTACCTTAGTTACTGGACTGTTCTTATCTCAGCCTGTAGGAGATAAATTCTTTTTATTCTCCTCCCCTTCTCTCCGGGAGCAGGGGGAGGAACATAGGAGGGGAATGAGTGGCTGTGTAGTTCTGAGTTACCAGCTGGACATAAACCACGACAATATGCAAGAACATTTTTGGTAGCTTTAGAGGTTACTTGATGTTTCATGGAAAGGGCATTTAACCTGTGAATGCAACCAAGACCTCTGCTTGCCCTTTTGGAATTATCAAATTTTTTAATTTTTTTATGTCTCAATGCATTCCTACTAAGCACATACTAAGAGTTTGGCAGCTCTAGAATACAACATTAACTGATTGTGCATACTCAGTATCACTGTATGTACACACAGCTAAGTATTTGACTGCCTTAAGCATTGCAATGAGACAGCTGGAATTAACAGCATCATTTATTTCTACCTTTTCCTATCTTCACACGGAAGTAGCTGTTGGGCATTAGACTGATGCTTTGTTCTTTGCCAATGTCTAAAAGAATGCATTTCCAGTGAGAATTCTTGCCAGATCACTCTTAAAACACACTGCATATCTGTCTTGCCTCCAGAACTGGCTAAATCACAGTTGCAAAGATACACCACTATGAACATGAAACTCTAAAATATCTTTTTTCTGACCGACCCTTTTCACAGTCCCCTTTTCATCCTTACTTCTGGTTAATACTGTATGTTTTTCAACACAAATCTGAAACCTAATAGCCTCTTCTCTACATTTCTTCCTGTACTTCAGTCAGATAATAATTTCCTGGTGGATGTTTTTTAATGGCCAACTATGTGACCTGTTTTTCTGTTAGTTCTCTTCAAGGAGAATATCCTAGTTCTAAAAGACACAGGTGTTTTTGTTCAGAAACACCAGCCAAGGGATTTTGTTATTAGCAAGATTTCCTATTTTTATAGACAAGTTCATCACACACAGCATAATAAAAATTGGTTTTCTATTCTTTCAAAAGAAATGTTAAGATTCTAACAGCAGTCTTGTATAAAGAAAATCAGTGCAAAAAAACATTTTGAGGAGCAGATATTCTAACCTATGCTTACATATAAAAATCGGTGTCATGTTATGATATACTGAACTTTTACAAAACTAGAGACTGACACGCTTTTAGTAGGAAATCCATAATCAGAGTTGGAACATGCCATACTGCAATAAGGCAACGAAACATTTATCAGTGTTGTGTTTTCATCACCAGAGAAAGTGACTCCACTTTTTTTAGATAGTGTTTGCTTTACTGAAAATATACAATGTCCATCCAAAACCGCTTCAGACCTTCCTTTCACCTACTATACCATAACAGAAAAAAATCCCCAACAAATTCAAGATAAATCCAAAGCAAGTACTATATTATTTAGAAGTATCCACCTGAAGAGAACATATAAATTATAGGGGATATGTGAGAATCCCATAACTTTGATGAGATATAATAATCATGGAACTGAAGGCGTTTAACTAAACATGAATGTATTAATTAGCACTGAGTCTGGCCAATTTATGTTTGGATGCTGCCACATTAATACAGTTCAGCAAGAAAAAAAAGCCAGTATAACACACAACTGTACCAACAAGTATTCCCATATATACGAATTAAAGATGGGTGTTGCATCTTTGAAGTTGATGCTGTAGCATAAGCTATCGATATTCACAGGTGCATAGTACTGCAGGTCCCAGGCTGATAGCAAGCTCACATTACCTCTTTCTTCCTCCAGTAGGGTTGGAACAGAGCGGAAACAGTTTCCTAATTTTATAATGCAGATCAAACACAGCAGATTGAAAGCCATTCTAACTTTTGCCCTCCTATCCTACAGATGTTCATCATCAGAACATCTAGTCTTAAACTAGAAGGACAAGAACAGCTGGTAGCAGCTTGGCATCTAAAGCCCCTTTTTTCCACCCTGAAAAGGATTCAAACACAAGCATGTGCCCAAGTCCCCTGAAACACTGCACTATACTCAGGAATGTAAACACAGCATGGAGAAAAACATGCCTTGATCCTCCACACAGTGATGGAGATGATGGCAGCGTAGGCTTTCATAGATTAACGTTTTCCCTAGAACAAGCTGCATAGCTCTCACAAGAGGAAAAAAGAAAACTATTGTATTGCTTCATAGCTCCCTCTTGACTGACAGTATTAATTGTATCTGCAGTGGATTGCTTCAGTTAGGACAAGTGACTATCAGCATTCCTCTTCCCTGGAAATGCTCCCACTGCTTTCCGAGTTAATTGCATGACTTCACAGCACTCCAGGTGCTGCCTCTATTTTCCAGACAAGCCATACACTTGTCCTATGTACTTATATAATTTTCAAAAGCAGCTTGTCAGTTGAACCTTATGATTCCCTCCCTTACTGTGAGCTGCAAAGTACTCCTGCTTTCCCTTCCCTCTGAAGTCTGGCCACTGCACAAGGCAATTCAAGTACATATTCCTTGTGGGAAGACCTGGAGAATAAAAGGCGGCTGCAGGCAGAGAAATAAACCAAGAAGGGCTATCAGTTATAAAGTAGCCAATTACACAGCAAAAATGCGGAGTTGCATGACATTACAAGAGAGACAAATTATACAGCTACTGAATTATAGCATCCCAGGTAGCCTGAGATCTAAATGCAATTCACCCTTCTCCAACCTGTTGCTTCAGGCAAAGTACTTCAAACCTCACTTGACATGTATTTTATTTTTTCCCCCTCAATTGTAAGTTGACTTTTTTTTAAACTGCAGTACAGAGTTTGAAAAACAATTATTTTGTCAAGGAGATTACTCTACCTGATAATTTTTACCTCTCTTTGTGCATTTAAGCCTATATATCTTCTAAAGTTTTATTAATACTAGAAAGTGTTCATTGCACAGGACAAAGGAACCTGCCCAAGACACCAAGAGAAATACTTTCTCTTGTTTGATCCCTCAGTATAAATACAGTGAAATAACCCTAATATCTTGTCTTCATCTTCAGAATCCACATGGTGATCTTTCATACCAGAATCAGTTATGCTGGACATTAGTTATGCCATGAAAAGAAAGTTTTTGTCTTAGTATCACAATCTTTTTCTTTTTTTTTTTTTTTTTAATTAGTGTTATTAAAACATTTGAGTAATACAACTTACATTTATGCAGCTATAGACTGCAACTCACATATGATTATTTATCTGGACAGCTATGTCTTTAAAAATATATATAAAATACTTGTTACACTCTGATATAAGCATGAAATACCACATACTAAAGGCATTTACCTAAAACAAAATATACCACTAAGTTAACAATTCTTTCTTTTGAACTCTTAGTCCTCTTGGAAAACCATGCAGTTGTAGTTTTGACAAGAAACAACTATAATTTTAAAAGAATAAGAGACAATAAAAATCAAGGGTATTATTAGGCATGAAAGTCATCCTACCACCCATGACCCCAACAAAATAGGGTTGGGTGATGAAAACCATACTAAATATCATGACTTATCTATCTACCTTTCAGGTTATAGGGACAGCTGCTTTTTCTTTTTTACAGGCCTCAACTACTGATTTCTGTAAGGCAAAGTTTGGTCCAGAGGACAACAACAAAGAGCATGCTAAATGTCCATATTAAAGTACTGGGCTTCAAAGTGAAATTTGCTCACTCCAGTATTTGATCCTTCTTTTGGGAAATGCACAGCTGGCTAATACCTTCTGACAAACTTTTTAAAATTTGCTTTCTATTCCTGCTTTGATGCCACCTCAGTAAAACCTTCTATGCTCATTCTGTTCTATTCAATGATTTATATGTTCTTCACACTTACATTTCTTGGATTCCCTTCTGTTCCAGTTTTATTCTCTAAAACCTAGTCCTTCTATGCTTGAATTAGTGGTAGACTCTTGTATTTTCTTACCAGCTCCTCAAAGTCTGATAACATAAAAATGTGTACTGGTATTTGTTGACACAGCTATTGCTGTTACACTGTTTGTAGGGGAAAAACGGAATGCTCTATTTGGCAAATATTTTTCCCAACTGCTTTTGATTTATTTGTATTTTGACAAAACTTTATAGCCAGCAACATATTAAAAAAAATCCTTTAACTCAGATTTCTCTTTTCACACATGGTTTCTTATAGTGACTGAGATTACACCAACTGAAAAAGAGCTGCAAAAACCTTCAGCAGAAAGTAACCAATTGAGAAAGAACAGGATTAAGTGGGAGTGATTCAGTCAATAGGACAATGAAGTGCAGAGAAGATATTTCGGCTACAGGAGAGAATATGCATAATTATTTGATATCAAGCAATTGAAAATAAAAAAAAGTTAAGATGTGAAATCTCATATTCTCATTATGAGCTTGATATCCTGTAAAATAGGAAATGAAATCTTAATTAATCATATACAAATACGATGCAATTTTACAAGATACATACATTAGAAAATAAATTTAGCTAAGTCAATGCTCTACATAATTCCATCATTTTCCTTTGGTAAGGATACATTAGATAGAGCTAGATATAGCTATGTAAGAGTCTAAAACTACACTAGACTTTTGCAGAAGCTTCAGCAGATTTTCATCAGCCTGAATTTCACAGGGATTCATTCAAATCTGCAACAAAGCATTTTTCGTACTTTGAAATTGAAATGTAAATACCCAGTAACCTAATATATAGGTAACAGAAATAAAAGAAGGGGAGAGGGGGGCTGGCATTCAGGCCCCTATCTGAGCTCTGCTCTTACACAGTTACACATTGTCATCCTAAATTTAGGCAGGAAAGGAAAAGCAATCATTACCACCACAACTACCCGAAACAAAACCAAAAATAGAAACAAAAATAAAATAAAAAACCAAAACCAGAAAAAAAAAAAAAAACACCACCAAATAAAACCCCCAAAACTGGAAACCAACACACACAAACTAGCAGCTTTTCCTCCTGTCGAAACAATAAAACTCACACACAAAAGAACAAAAGGTTCTTACTTGCATACTCTGGAGAAAATTCCTCTCAAATGCAGATTTATTAGCCAGTTTAAACTAAGTAGAGTGACCATAATTAATAATTGATACCAATTATGATCTGTTTTATCACTAGATAACCAACTATCCCTCCCATACTTTAATTTTAAACTATAAATACTAAGCCTGCTACTACTTTGAGGGAGAAGCTGACCATCAAACAGAAGAGGCAACAAACAGATGTTTACACATGCGGTTTGTGATTAAACTGTTAAAACACCTTACATCAGGAACTGGCAACAGAAAATGCGCAGAAGTCACCTTAGTAACTTGAATTTTACATATAAAATCCTAGTAAGATTCCTTTGATGAGTGGCAATAAGACTTTTTACCAACATAAATCTAGCTGGAGTGATGCGTAATTGTTCTTGCATCATGGATTAAAAAAGAGAATTTATGACAAGCAAAAAAGGCTCCTTAGAAAGCCTCTTTAAGCTTTTCTGCTACATTTTTTACCACAGACCAAGTTTACACATGCAAATTAAGTGGAAGTCCATGGCCCATATGCAAAGATTTGGGAAACTATTACATGTGTCACTGAGGAACAGTAGATCATAAAATGTCACTATAAAAATTGCTGTATCCA
Source organism: Bolborhynchus lineola (assembly GCA_025448015.1). Lineage (NCBI taxonomy): Eukaryota > Metazoa > Chordata > Aves > Psittaciformes > Psittacidae > Bolborhynchus > Bolborhynchus lineola. The sequence continues at coordinate 11,080 of JAOEHX010018857.1, read as the reverse complement.
TAGAACAAGTTTATTTCTGCTAGTAGTATTTATATTCATCAACCTAGGAACAATGGAAAAAGCTGAAATTTCTCCACTGCTCTGACTAAAAAAGTAGAATGTTAAGGATATTGGCTAGAGTTAGAGAGAGCTAATACATTTATCTTTATCACTGATGTGGTTTAGGAATCACCTTTTCTTAACCAAGGAAAAAGAAAAAAAGTCGTGCACTAAATGCACAGAAACAAAGAGACTTCACAATGATAGGAAAAGGAAAGACAATAAGAAACAGGCAAGGTAAGTAGCAAAAACCTAGTCAGGATAAAATGTACTAAATAATATTGATAGTAAATGATGAATAATAAAATGTTGGTTTAGAAGACGATGATAACAGAGATTCTGGACATCTTTCATCCCCCAGACTGTTTCAGGCAAATGAGAAAAGACAAAGGCAAAGGAATACTGAAATTGGGTATTTTTCATGGCATTAAATAAATTTTCATGCTGGTTTAGGACCACCTCAAAACTATTGTTTCTTGTACTTTTTCTATCAATTTTGGAAGTGTTGAACTATAGCCCTTAGACAACATATCTATGGAGTAATGTAAGGAATCTGTTAGTCAATTACTTGCCCTCAAACAAGACAGAAAAACCACACATTCAGAATGTTTCCAAAACATCTGGGATTTAGACTCCTGTGAAGCAGCAGCAAAGGAAAGATGCCAGAGTCAAAGGAAAGCTTGTCAGTGCATACCAAAATCCTTGGATGCTCACTGTACACAAGCTGTGTGGGCTTAGTACAGAAGTCTAACAATAGCCTGAACAAGAAGAGTATGACCACATTCGTGTCACAATTTAAGAGCAGATCATATGTTTAAAATCTTATAAGCAGTAAGTCATGAGGCACCTCATACAAATATATATTGTTTGCTAAAAAATACATGAATTTCTATTTCTCGGCTTTTCCAAGAATGAAAAAGATGCAAGTTTCAGCATGATTTAGCCCAAACTACACTTGCACTACAGAAAAACAAAATGGTTCCCTTATCAGAAGAGTGCCACATTAACAGAAGAAAATATTGCTATTTCTTCACTACCCCAACAATAAAGTGGTTTTATGAAAAACCTGATCCCAACATGTTGCTAATGGGAATGACAAAATATACCCTTCAGCACATGGATGCCTAGGTGTTGCTGGAGAGGCCCACATAAGACAGGAAAACCACACCAATTTACAAACTGCATCAGAGAGAAACGTGAAATATTGATGTATATCTGTGTATATATATTGGCATAGTAAAGATGCTGCAAAACATACAGTCCCCTAGCATCACTTTGAAACCCAGGCTTTCAATAGGAAGCTGCAAATCCCTCACCAATACAGAAAAACAACCACAGAAAGCCTCCAAACTCTGTCTCTTCCCTCCCTCCCCCATTTTCTATAAACTGCATGAAAGAATTTTCAATGCTGCTAAAATATATATATACTTACAAACAGACATCAAGCACATTAACTATAAAATGAGTTCTTTAATTTTATGAGTTGTTAGTTTTTTATATTTTTTTAATAAAAAACTACTTTGACCTGATCATGAGGAAAGCCTTATGCTAATAAGATGTTACTTCTTAATCAAATCACAGAAACTTTAGGCCAATTCTTCTGATTGTTAGAAGAATTTACCTTTTGCAAGAAACAGGAACAAGCAGTGGGGAAGAAGGGTTGTTTGCATATGCACGGGAGAATGAAGCTACAGTATTGCAAAGATGGAATGTTAAGCAGACATAATTCCCAGGATACGACCTGAATTTTATTAGAAATCCTGACCACAACTGAACATTTTAAAAAAGATTATGGAATGCTTTACTGATGAAACATTAAAGAACAAGAAAAACAACAGAAAACAAACCACAAAAACAAAAACCAACCCGCAAAAGTCTTCTCTAACATGAGGATTATTAACCAGAAGAGGAAAAATCTAAAATCACTTAATTCTGATCCAAGTGCACAGACCTTAAACCACACTGACCAAAGACAGTCCAATATTTTCTAACCCCAAGATACATTTTATGGTCTTTTTAATAAAAGATGATTAAAGAAACTCACACATGTTCTACATTCAAATAATCTATATATGCAAATTTAAGAAAGCAAAGGAAGAAATAAGCTGAAGATGTTATTTTTTAAAGCCTATTAGCATTTGAACGCATGTGCTGTCTTATCCATTGTGGGATAACTGCATATTTATTCTGCAGGAGTAACTTCACTCTTTTTCCTAGGAACTCGATGTCATTAATTGGTTTTTAAAAAAGAAGTCCTCTTCCAAACCTGTACAGTCCTAATGCCCTAGGCCAAACACAGCTAAGCCAATTTTAAGTGAGATATTGAAGACATTTTGGGCATTGCAATAACTTAATCAGCTTTGAGCTGCCATTGCTAGTAACTTATGCTAGGTTTTTCATGCTGTCTTCGTACTGGTAACCACACTCCAGCCTACAGTGCATAGGGTAGGGACCACAGTTTTATAAATTCTTGCAAGACAAGAATTATTAGCCAAGAATTATTATCCCACTTTATTAGAGCCAATTTTGCTGTAGATTGAGAAAGATAGCTCATACTTCACCATTTCATCTCTGCAAATACAAAGATTGCTTGAAATGGCTGAGATATCCCATCTAAAGAGAATATAATGGCCTAGCAAAAAAGAATGGATAGGAGTTAAAGGGTTCCTTTTATACTTTCAACACAGTTACTTTAAATTTAGCTTTTAATGTACCTTAACATTTAATTATTTTCAATACCCTTATTTTATTTATAGCTGTCATTTCTTTACAGAAACCCTGGTGTTTTGAAAGTTACTCAGCTCTGCTGCAGTGTACGAGCAATTCTTTACACAGAAAATGAACAGCATCAATCTGACAACAAATGGGTTGCAGCTACCCATGACACACAGAGCAAAGAAAAACAGGGAAAAAAGGTGGCAGCACAATTGCAAAGTCCAGTGGGGAACATGTGGCTTAAATGTATCTTCTTAGAGACTACTAGCATATTTAATAAAGCATGCATTAAAAATTAAAGTGTATTAGATAAGCTTATATTGATTATGCACTAAGTATGCAATTCTTGAACTACATTTAACTGAATCTACACAGCAACCCCTGAAGCACAGGAAAAGAATAAGCACTACCTAATGAATTTTTCAACTGCTTTTGAAATTCCAATGAGAAGGGAGCACAAACTTCCAGTCTGAGAAACCTAACTTCAGTATTTCAAAGACTAGGAAAAAGCCAGTGAAAGCTGTGTCAGCTGTTAGACTCAGTGATCACGATGACCAATGATCTCTTTAAACTTGCTGAAAGTTATCTTTTACCAAGGTTCTCTTAAACAAGTGATGTAATACAGAATAGGCATATTGGTGGTATTGTTATTTGGAACAGAAAAATGGATAGAAAAGAAGCATCAAATGAGTGGTGCCAAGAGATTGCAGGCAGTATCCATGCTAAGCTGGCCAATTTCTTTTATTATTAGCCCTAAGTGTGTATTCAATAGATTTGACTTGAATAGTAAATTAAAGATGACAATACTAGTTTCTCTCAACTTCATAATAAAAAGAGATGATCTCAGAAGGAGAAAACACATTTATAAACTACTAGCAGTAGTTCTCAGCAGGGAAAAAGAGTATTCTACTGTCACAACACTCTACCAAATCCTCACTTTGATGCAAGCTACACATCTACAATTCCCACCAACCAGCTGTTGCCTTTGTGTATGCCTGATACAGAGGCACATTTGCCTGTTGTTTGCATGTATTGTTCTGTAGTGAGCACACAGAAAAGCAAGCCTAAGAAAAGACTGAATATACAGCATCATCTTCAGGAGAGAAGTCGCTGCTTCATCACCTCCTTGTAGTACATGTATTTCTCACAGCAAGTCTGACATTCTTTTTAGACTATAAAAAGCAGCAAGAGATAAATAATTGTGAATTTGAGAACAGAGCAATAACATGCTTTGAAATAGCAAGCAACTAAAAAAGGAAATCAAACAGCCATTACATCAGCTGAATGAAAAAGGTCTGAGAACTGGTTCAAAATTTAGCCTGCCACATCCTTATATGAGAATATTATTCAGATACATGTTTAGTGAAAGGTTTTACTGATTCATATGACATTTTAGACTTCTTCTAAAGCCTCAGTTCAAAGAAGAAATTATTATGAGTCTGATGTGGTTTAAGCCCAACTGGTAACTCAGTACCATGCAGCTGCTTGCTCACTCCCTCCACTTCCTCCCACCTGCTCCCAGAGGATGGGGAGGAGAATTGAAAGAATGTAACTCCCATGGGTTGAGATAAGAACAGTCCCATAACTGAGGTATAACACAAACCACTGCTTCTACCACCAATAAAAATAATGACAAGGGAAACAACAAGGGAAGAGAATACAACTGCTCACCACCCGCCAATCGATATGCAGCCCAACCGAGCACTGATCTAACCCTTCCAGGTAACTGCCCCCAGTTTATATACTGGGCATGATGTGCTGTGCTGTGGTACGGAACACCTCTTTGGTCAGTTTGGGTCAGGTGTCCTGTCTGCTTCCCCCTGGCTTCCCCTCCTCCCAAGCAGAACACAAGACTCAGAAAGTCCTTGGTCAGACTAAACATTACTGAGCAGCAACTGAAAACATCGGTGTTATCAGTGCTGTTGCCAGGCTGAAAGTCAAAAACACAGCAGTGCACCAGCTACTAAGAAGGAGAAAAATGGCTGCTACTGCTGAACCCAGGACAAAGTTTTATGATAGTTTAATAAGTAATCAAATATCGAGTATACCTCAATGAGGTTTAAGCAAATCATTTTTAGCTCACATGGCATAAATTTGTTTTACTATCTGTTGCACAATCTGTTTAGCTGCAGGTGAGCACATACTTCATTACTTCAAGTAGCTGACATGTGACAACTGCTGTGTGTTTGAGCCTTGAGAGTTGCCATCACATGCTTTTCAGTCATTTTACCCTTTCTTCAAACCCTTCTGATCATAGAAGGTGGCTTTTTAGACTTTATGTGTAGCTAGTGGGTTGGGAACCAGAAACACAGAGCATAAATTCTACAATACAAAATATCCCATCTCACTGATCTGGCTTTTTAGCTTACATTATCCATACCACATCATATATTCCTTCAGTAAAGATGTAGCTCCAAATAAGTAGCCCATTAAAAAAACCAAACCTAAGCAATGGAACAGCTACCATGTCATAGTTACAATCCCCCTGCCACGGGCAAGGTCACCTCACACTAGACCATGTTGCACAAGTTTCTGTCCAGCCTGGCCTTGAACTCCACCAGGCATGGACCATTTACTACTTCTCTGGGCAGCCTGTTCGAGTGTCTCACCACCCTCACAGCAAAGAACTTCTTCCTTATATCTAACCTGAACTTCCCTTCAAGTCACTGCACTAATTAACTCTACTGCAGATGTCTACCTTTCTCCTCAACAAGACTGTAACATTCACACGCTGAGCTCAAAATAAGATGATTTGAAACTCTGACCGTTAATAGTTTCTCTAATATTGCTTGCCATCCCATACAGTATTTCATTTTTTGGTTTATATAATTCTTCATGATTTCATCTCTCTTTATTTGCCTTTCCTCAGCTTTCTAACTATTTTACCCAGAATAAATAACTTCTTTGCACTTTCCAGACAGCATAGTTTTCAACTTTAAATAAAATAATTGGTTTTCCAATTTGAAGTTTAGAGTACTGTTAAAGTTGCTGTTAAGCTCAGAACTGTTGACTTATCTCAGAAAACCTGAAAAATTTTTCTGGTACTTCACAATCTATCCCCAGGGGACTAAAATTTCACTATAGGCAGAAGAAGTACTTATGGAAGCAGATCTGAACCCATATGGGTTTCCTGTTTCTTATATAATATCTTCCAATAGACAAACTATTTTACATGCTGATATATTTTTTCCCAGAACCACAAATCCAGTGAGTGGACATGGTATATTTACTTTGAACACCGCCATACATGTGGAAGCTTCATTCTAAGATACACAAAAGCCAAATACCTGACCCTAAGATTAAAAGTATAGCTCAGAAATCTCAAGTGTTAGCTCAACTGTGCTGTATTACTTAGTTTCACAAATTAAAACTGCACTGTATCGCCAAAATTGCTTTTGCAAAGCAGAGAGATATTGTAAAACTCATTTACATTTTTAGCAAACTGATTTTACCTAAAAGATACTGAGAAAAATAACAAAATCACAGGAAATTCACTCTGCACCACAATTATGCCTCCACAATAATCAAGTTAATGCTAGACCCCTTCTTTAGAAAAAAAAAAAAGGGCAGTTTTACAATAGTAAGTGCTTTGAAAATTCTACATGATTTTTTTTTTCTTTAAAACTGTTATTAAGTGCTAGTGCATTGTACTGATTTTACTTTTCAGCTTTATTCATGTTTTTGAGGACAATGATCCAAATGTAATACAGCACTCATTTCGATACATAGGTTTTGTGCCAGATCCCAAGGTGAAGATTTTATTTTAAAAGAAATTGTGAAGGTCAGTGGCATAAATCCTCTTCAGCTGAAAGCTGAGGGAACAAAAACATTGGGCTGTGATGCTTGGAAGACAAAGATGTGATTAATAGACCTTTTCTTTTGTCCTGGTGCAAGCAAAACCAAAACAATGAAATTGCACGCAATTATTCCTTTTTCTTTTTTTCTTTAAACCCCCCTACAAAACTTAAAATTTCAGTTGCTTAGGAAGGTTCCCCAAGGTCAGATATGGCTTGGAAAGTTAGGGAACAGTGTTGGTATAGGACCAGCAAGTACCATGAAAGACATTAACAGAGATTTTGAAGGCTTACAGGAGTTAAATATTCCTTCTTTTTAAAGGAATAATATTAACTAATCCAAAAGCACTGAGAATAAATGTATGTTTGACAATGGGTGACAGTATGATGTCAGACTGTCTTTGAATTGTAATTGTTTATAAAATTCAGGGTACCAATATAAACTATACAACATATACACAAACAAGAGTTTGTAACTGCACTAGTTAACATCTGTTTAAGAGGTTTTAAGAAGATGTTAACAAAAATGCAACCAAAATATCACTTACTGAGGGCCTGATTTTACTGTCTTTGAATTCTTTGAAAATAGGTTTTGTTTGAAGGTTTTGGGGGATGAAATTATTACTAATCACATACAGTATCTGTGATAAAGCTGCATGCTTATGGCCAAAGGAAACATCTCCAAGGGAAAACTGTTGTAGCATTTGTTACCTGAAAAAAGCAGGCTTCATAAAAATTTAAGCCTTATATGCCATTATATAGTGAAAAAGGGGCAATATTTCATTATGCTAAGACTGGAAAAAAGTATTTCCACCCAATCTTTTTCTTGATTTGCAAAGTTTTATGTAAAAATCTTTATACATATTTCAAATTACCTGTTTGATAAGTATTCTACTTGAAACATTTCAGCACGTTAGTCTTTTCTGGATTTATTCACAAGTTGTTTGCTTCCTTAAGATGTTATGGCTTCAATGAGATCAATTCAACATCTATTATCCATTCCAGTGAATGCGTAATTTTAATTTACATTAGCTGAAGTCCTACAAATTAACATATGTGGCAACAATTATGTGGAAGACTTATTTCTACCTTATTTATACATTCTACCTGCTATACACCTGCTCTCCTTCCTCATTGTTCTGAAAAGGATTTTGATCTTTATCAGGCATTGCGGAAGTCTAAGTTCTTCTCTGTCAGAAAGCTACAACTCTGCTGCATGGAACATTTGCACACCAGTCTTCAATTTTTCCTTCTACAGCTTTACAGAACTCTCCTATATGTTTTCATCTGGTGTGAAATAGAGATGACAATTGATCTTGGATTTTAATTTTAGTTTGATAACTAAAAGTTTGATAGTTTGATAACTGAAGTTCACATGGCCTAGGAAGATGGCAGAAGAAAATTTTTCTTACTTACCAGTCTCAGTAATGGTTGGATTTTCTGCTTTTCTTCCACCTTGTTCTGACAAATCGTTTGTTGCATTTGATTTTTTCCAAGAACAGTTTGTACTTTGAGATTTTTGCTGGTGTAAATGACACTTTTGCTACCGTAAAGTATTTTTCCAATGGCTTGTTACATTGTTGTTGGTTACACTTAACTCAACAATATTGAAGTCCTTCAATAAAATCTAGGTATTTGGACAATCTCCATGAGTCACCTATAAAGAGTCTGATGGAGACTGAAGCAAGTACGTGCCATCTATGTCCCCTTGATAACGTCTCTTCATATTTTTAAGTATTTAAAATGGCTTTACCTGGCAATGCCATCTGCTTGGTAAAATTAAGCCAATATTTTTCAATTTAATAATGAATAGATATATCAAGAGGGAGCATGTTTAGACTGCAAGCTCTTCAGGACAGGGACAGTGTTATGTTTACTTTGTCAGGAAAGACAATGTTAGGATTTTTGTGTCCTCCTGTTAGGAACAGTAAATAAGGAACAAATTAAATAAGGAACTCTGATGCAGAAGTATGATCGAAAGTTCTCACTCTGCCTGTTTTTCCTTCTCACTCATTATTTAAGTTGTTTGGATTTGTTTTCAAAAAAGCAGTAACGACAAAGTTGTAAATGTATTTTTTTTTTCCTGAAAATGACTGAACAAGCTTGCATCACCACTCTCTATCTTAAATAGAAGCAAAGCTGATTAGAACAAAGCCATTTCTATTAAAATTCAGACCACACCATTTAGCATTTATGTATAGCTCTTCCAACAAGTCTTTAATCAAAATCGTTATGATTATCTTATATATCAAAATGGAAAACAGTAATTATACCTCAAAAATTTTTCCCTTTTGTCGCTGGCCTTGGAAAATAAATAACCAGATTTCACTACTAAACAGTAACTTACACATTCTACAAAATCAAGGTAATAAGAAATTTAAGTGGAGGGAATTTCAATTATCATAATATATGCTTATACATTATGGTACCTTTAAATGAAATTACTATAAACTCATGCCAGGAATAGATACCTATGGATATACTGACTGAACATGGCTATTGGCAGTTGAAACAGAAGAGGAAGGAAAAAAAGACAGTGCTTGGAACTTAGAAATTTCACTATTTGCAAATTTAGTAAAGAATTTTGCCACTGATTTTAGTGAGAGCTGGATATGTACTTCGTCACTTGAGGTTTTGAAAATTACTCTCTTGTTCACAGTCTTACACAAAGCTCACTACAGAAACAAACAAAAAAAAAACCAAAACAAAACTCCCCACAGTTTTGAATATTCAGGAATACCTGAATTCACTCATTCTCATGATTTACAAGATACGTTGCTATTAAAGGTACTATTCCCAACAGCCAGACCCTAAGACCAGAATTGTACTTATTGTTATTATTAGCTGTTGTGAGCTTTTATTTATCTTATTCTTTCCCTGACTTAGTTATGACTCATTTTCTCCTCTCATAAAAAAAGTGAGAGCAGTAAAACAGTGGATAAAGTTTCTCTCTTTGCTGCTTGAGATGGCTACTATCAAACTGCTTCCTTTAGGAAAATACAAGCATGTATGTTATGTTAATGAGTGTGTGATAGGACAACTAAAACATGGTGTAAAAGTGTGTTTTATCAGCTACAAATAAATTGGCTGTAACACCAATTAGCATTGCCATCACTCTGGGGTTTTGTTACTCTTGCTGTAACACATCTGTGAAAAATTTATTCCATTATAGTTATGAGTAGGAGAAATATTAGACTGCTTAACAGCAAGAACAAAAAACCCAACAAATATCTATGCAGCAACAACAACAAACCAGACAAAAAAACAATTAAAGAAACCCCCTCTTTGCTATAAACTAAGAGTACCCCATTTCTAAAATCCTACTCAATTACAGCTTCTGCCTTTCTCTACTAGCTTGATACACAAATTCTTACATTGCTGTTTTACATTCAGTTACAAGAGCTAAGGTTTGAACATGCTACAGATTTTGCAGTTCTTAAAAAAGCTGAAAAAAAAAAAATTCAAACCAAGATATCCAAACACACAAAAAGACCCTCAAAAACAGCTTCTTGGAGAAGGACTGTCTCAGAAAGTTAATTTACTGTAGTAGGATTCTTTATACACCTGATGCTTTGCAGCACTGCTATTAGCAGACCGTTAAACTCTAGTTGTTCTATTTCATCTCTGGGCTTCACCATTGAAACCCAAATGAAGTCAACGGAAGAGTGCTAAGGCAAAGCTATCTTGCCTCATTTACAAGTATCCTGCTAAGGCTGGAAGGCAGCAGTGGCAGGGAACATAGATAAGCATTGAATTATTAAAATGTATTTACTAACCCAGTCATGATAGACTCCCGTTATGAATGTTTAGAATTGTAACTCTTCAGTAAACTTAAGCTAATGAAAGCTTTAAAAACTGTCTTGACAAAAATAAGCGAAATTCTGGAATTTATTTTCATTTTAATATGTTTTCAAATATTTTGGGGGGTAGGTTTTTTAGTAATTTGGTTGGGGCTTTTTTTTGGAGAGGTTGGTTTTGGTTTGGGTTTTTTTTTTTTAATGTTGAGAATTAAACTACTCATATAGCATTAGTTGACATATATAGCAACAGCAAATACCTAGCAAAAGGAAAAGGGCAATCAATACAACAGTCAGAGGACCAAACTTGCATCCTGTGGCACTTGGAAGGCAACAGTCTTCTTAACTTCTCAGCTGTAATTCAACTATTCACTTCCTTACATGAATATTTTTCTGCAAGAGAATCCTGATTCGTAATAAGATTATTGATCCTTTATCATCTGTTCTAAGGCCGAAAACCATACATGTAGGATTTATTCCCTAGGCACTTTTTATCTCATATCAATAAAATTTGCAATCTGTATCCTGCAGGGATAAAGCAGAGAGTAAGATACAAACAAGAAATGCTAAGGTTTAAATCCAAGGAGCTTACTTTCGTTATTTCTGTTTGCTACTTTAGGAAGGAGGCACAGGCATAAAGCAACTTGCACAAACATATACATCCAGGAAATGACTTAGTAGGAAACAAAATTCAGGTCATCAAGGCATCTGGTGAATTTTTCAGCCAAACTGTCT
>JAOEHX010018855.1:1303-13108 GCA_025448015.1 Bolborhynchus lineola | reverse complement strand
TTGTACTAGGCACCATATAAAAAGATTGAGAAAAGAAACTGAGGCTGCAGGGGAGGTTTTAGCAGGCAGGCTTCCATTTAAAGGCAAGGGGAGTGGGAGGAGGAAGAAAGAGCTCTCTTCCTCCTCTCTGAAATATCTAAGTTTATGTAAAATGAATGATTACAGTTTAAATTCTGACATATTCTTTAAATATGTTTTCACAAGAAACTACAGAACATAAAAGAAGGTGGGGAGTTGGATATGGCCACACAGGAGTTTACCCTAAGGGGGTTTGAACGGGTTAAAAAAATACTGCTTTTAATGAGTCATCCAATCAGAAGAACTGCAATACCCAGATGGACTCACTCAAATGTGGTCTGTGCAGAACCAATCTGTTCCTTACCAGGCATTAGACTCTGCAAATCAACTTCAAAAAGCAAGATATACGTAATATTTATATAAAGCTATATTTCAAACGTTTTCCCAAAGTACACTTGGCAATTCATGGAAAGACAATGACAGAGAACTATGAGATTGCTGATCTAGGACTTCATTAACTCAGATTTTACAATCCACTGAAAAATTCCTCAAAATAGGCTTTTCTTTTTCAACAGAAGAACCAACCTTCCTGTAAGTGTAGCAGCAGGTGTCAGTGTTTCACTAACAAAACTGAGGCTGGAAATCGTCACAAAAAGGTCTTGGTTTTGATATTTTAATCATGTGAACTGGAGCAGAAAGCCCAAACATTAACCACTATCATCTTCCTGCAAATGATTAGCATTTAAGATGCTGCCGTTACTTGATTATGCAATAACAAGACATCAGAGACATGCTAAGATAATTTATTTCCATCATCCCAGATTGGCCTCAAAAGCGCAGTTAAAAAAATGCATTTTCAAGAATTAAAAAAAAAATATTTTTAAATTAAATCTGTATTTTACACATAATCCATTTAGAAAAGTTGCTGAAAATCCTCTCTTCTTTTTGCCTAATTTAACATCACACTTCGTAAATAACAGGGTTCTCTATTTCACAGTGAATTTATTTAACATGCATATCAACAGGTCAAGTGCAGGTTAAACACAAACCTTAAAATAGTCAAAGCCTCGGTCGGCGACGTACCTGCACATTCATCTGTTGATTAAAACTTTTACTATCCAGGCCAGGGGACGGGCTTTAACTCGGGGCTCAATTCAAAAGAACAAAACCCACACCAGCACCGACATCACACAGCTCTTTAGCAGAGGCCGCCTGACCCAGCAACGTGTTTATTCCAGGAAATTGTGTCATTCTGCCACTTAAGCTGCCTACAGCAGAGTTGCCCATCTCACATACAACCTTCTAATCTCACCGGAGTCACCAGAGGTAATCCCCACTGAGCCAGGCTTGATTGGCCAGCACAGACATCCAGCGAATTTCTGTCTCGTCAGATCACTGGATGTACCAGCTGCTCTAAGGCACACGGCTCCATCTGCGGCCATGCACTTGTGCTGAGCAGGCAGCCAGAGAACAAGAACAGCCCTGACCCACGACTGCTTCTCTAGGAGAAAGTTTACTCAGAGAGAACCTCCGTTCAAGGAGGTATTTAAGGAATGCTCTATAATCAATGCAAAAGCATTGTATAGCCACACTTTCTTCTGACACTCCATTAAAAACTTGCCCTTCATTTGAAGGCTCGTATTTGGTTTACAACACACTTGTTAGCTGTCTCAGTGAACATTCTGGAACAGTTCAAGTAGCATTTTATAAAAAGCCCTTCCTAGACATATTTCAGGACACAAAATAGTATCAGAATTTAATAAGCTTTACATCTCTTGACAGGTTGCAATCTAGCATTTAGCTCCTCTAAAGTAAAGGTGTCCACACTGAAGCTTGAGTCAAGTTGTACTCGCTACATTCTCTGAAGGATTTTACTATCATTACCATGATTAATATCTTCTCCACTGCAATACTGCACTTGCTTGCCTTTTAATTTACAAAAACATATTAACTATTAAGAGTTTAAACTGAAGCACCGTTACTGGCATAAGCTCATCTTGAAGCAGATCATAAATCTTACATGACTCGCCTTTGCTGATCAGCAAGGAAGTTTCAGGTTGCTACTCAGAGATATGAAAAATATCAGCTTCAAAGCTGGGGCACAGGAGGGAGAAGGGGGATGAATTGCATTCTGCAACCGTAAGATAAAAGTTCTGGCAAGCAAGGCAGTTCAACACTCACAAGTTCTCTTTTTTACTAGCTGTTACAGATGTTGGTAATTAATCATTAATGAAATTAAGGAATGCAAGTATGATTGTAGGTACTGTGCAATTCCTTACTACAGCATTACTAGACATTGTAATGACAATACTTCTGAATTTAAACTTCCAGATACAGTACAATTTGCCATTTAAAAGACTTAAGAGTATTTCCTTGAGTTTGCAAGTACATGTCAACATTCTTCAGACCTATGAAGCCTGACACTTACCTGCATCCTTAACAGAGCACACATGAAGCCTGTCCAGCAGTTGCCTAAATTTTAGTCATCTGTTGTAATACTTAATGTGGATCAACAACTAGTAATTAAGACCTATAACCCTAGTAAAATTCAAAGAGCAAGTAATTGGAGTTGTACAAACAGCAACTTCAGTGTTCCTACTCACACATTGAGTTATTCACATATAAATTAGCATTGACAGGAACAGTCACAAAGTCAGGCAGAGCACCTTGTGTTTCCCTTTATAGTGAGCTAAATTCACAAATTTATGCCCTTGTGTACAGGGATGTAACCAAAATCTTTCTGGTTTATATGCGTTATCCAAGAAAAACAAACAATTTATGGATTGAGAAATCCAGTTGGACTTTGAGCCTGGCCACCAAGTAAACATCACTATTAATTTCTGCTTTTCGACAAACGGATTATGAAGTGATTATATATTGCCCACAGCAAGCCAGATGCTAAACCTAATTTCTGTTGATCCCAACATAGGATTTAATGATGGATTCAATACAATGTCTTTGGCAGGGGCCATAAAATGAACTGCCATATTAAAAAGTCACACAAATGTGCATACGAAGGAGATATTCCACAGAATTACAAACAAACCAACCAAGACCACCCCTGAGGTCATGATCATTTACATTTAAAAGGGAAAAAAAAAGCAGTAAACAGAAAATTATTATTTTTTTTCACCTCCCACCCCCTGCATGTAATATATTTGGTGCATTGAACAGTAAGGCAGTTGTAAATATGAAACAATAGAGTAACAATACCCAAGTGATGAATAAATTTTAGATACCTGGTTTCTTCCTCTGCGTTTACCATAATTTCTTCGCACAAGGGCCTTATAATTTTCATTTTTTTTGGTCAAATAATAATATAATACACAATCGGGAACATTCTAAAGTGAAAAAGAATTAAAGAACAAGATGAGGTTTTACTCCTATAAGAAACTATGGGTTTGGTATTTAATATCTGTCAACACTTAAGACTATTCAGCCCCTAGACTAGGTTTCTATTTGGTTTGTTTACTCAGCAGGGAAATGAATTCACACACAAATATAACAATATAACTATGCACAAAATTATAGTGTTAAACAAGCCTCATGTATTCATAATATCCCTTGGCTACTTCAGTCTGCATGATTTAATCTATAGTAGACAACGTGCAAGTTTGAAAGCTCCTATTTATCATACCAGCCACACATATTCAAGATTCTATAGAAAGTCTTGGCAAATCCTAATTCTCCATTAATTCTTACGCCAGTTCTGCAAAATCAGTTCTAAAGACTAACTCAGCCAGCAGTAGACTTGAAAGGTGGTGGCAAGACTTCTTAGAGATAGCACAGTAGCTCAGCAGAGCCAATTATGTTCTTATCTAAGCACAGAGATAGTTAAAGAAGCTTACCTGCTTCAAAAAGAAAGTAAGATCAAAACTTAAAGAAGTGGCATTCCCTTTTATTGTTGTCAAAGTGTCATTCACTAACTTTTGTTAGACATTTGCATGCACTGATTGTGTTACTGATCAAATATTATAAAATCCTGTCAAAGCAGTAACTTTTTTTTGACTTAATTTTTTTTTCCAGGAAGAGAAAATGATGCTGGGATAAATGACTTACATTTGCAAAGTTAAGGAGCCCACCCTAGGCTCTACTTAAAAAAAGTCTTACCTTTCGTTCCAGGTAGGAAGCAATTAGACCAAAGTTCTTGGGATGTTGGACAAACCTTTTGTAAATCAGAAATTATTGAGGTTTAACAACATAATTCATGATAAAATAAGCAAAGCAGACTTCCAAACAATCTGTTCCATCAGCAAGCCTTTGATTCACACAACTGAAATTAGTCTAAAAAGCCCAGGTTTTGAATTGTGCAAATTTAAAACTAAGCACTTAAAATTAGCTCATATAACGAGATCATATACCTAACCTTTTCACTTTAATCTCATCACAGAACTCACTTTTGAGAGAATTTCTTATCTAAAGGACTAAATGCATGTGATGAGCCTACTTAGGCGAAAAATAAGTGGCAAAGTCTAACTTTTACAACGTTTCATGCATCCATCAAAGAACATTATCAAATATTACTGCACAAAAGCTTCAGCATTCCCGATTTAACTGATGTTTACTGTGGGGTTTGGTATTTAACTGCCATTTGCAATGCAATAAAAATAAAAGATAAGAAAGCCCATTACTTTTCCTTAAAAATCTCTTTCTCGTGGTCGGTCCAGACATTCATGAATTGTCTGTCTTTATAGACTTTCATGGGATCCTCCATCAGACCATTCATATTAATAAACTTCACTCGTCTTTGTTCTGCATCAAACATCATGGGAGGAATGACAGAAAGCTGACGCATTTGTTTTTCATTATTCTACAGGCAAAGAATAAAAGAGAAAGTAAAGAATACAGAAAGTTGCTTCTAATGTTTACAGTTCTTGAATTACACAACTCTCGAAAGCTCCACCACAGTACACATTCACAGTTAGGCTGAAACTTCTTTTTGTCCACGTAACCCTTCTAGAAAAGTTGCCACTACCCCAAATAAGCATTTACATAGTCAGCTAAAGGAAATAGTGTTTCAAACTGTGAAAAGCTAAACTGGTGCAGGGTTTTAGAATGGAAGAGTTTTCACATTTGTTAGAGCTGTGAAAAACCAGGTTGTAGCAAGCCTGCAATGAACACAAGACACAGAGGAAAAATCTAGGACAGATACAGTTAGGAGGCATAATCCATGCAAGTATTTGTAAGACCTGTTTCAAGCCAAACTTCACATAGATTCTCTCAAACCAGCCCCCAAAGTTTTCTCTTGAAAAGAAATAAACCCTCTGAGAAAGATCTTTCACTGCCAACAAAACCATATTGAGTTATTTGCTGTGCTGCTATAGCAAATACAGACAATAGCCTCACCTCCTGCTCAGAGAGTCCATCAATGATTTCAGAAATCTCATGTTCACTTCTAGCAATAGTTGCTGAAAGTCCAGCCCCTCTTTGACCAACTCTAGAATGAGGGGAAAACAGAAGTAGTGAGGATAAAGTGGAAAGGAGCTGTACTTTCAGATTTGGTACACAAAAATGAATACGGTATTCCTTAAAATTCTGTTACCAGTCTTCCAGATCAGTTCGGACTGGTCTTTTGTAAGTTGTGTCAGCGTACAACCTCTGTTCATGTACTGCAAATTCAAACAACTTCTCAGTTTTACAGGCAAATGTGCAAAGCTCACAAGAAGGGCATGCTTGAGTCAACATCCAAGAAGGAGTGTTATCAGTAATTCCATTGCAAGCATGTGTTTTAGGACACATTAATATGCTTCTGTTGAGTATGAGAAATGCTCATCAGCGGCACAGAAATCACCATCTTAATCAATACAACTGAGACACTGAAACACAGCCTACTTTTTTAAAGATTAAATTGGTGAAATTTTGTGTTTCTTCAAGTTGCTAACACAGTGCTGAGACTCATCACAATAAAAGGAAGTTTTCAACTTTTGAACTAATGGGGAGAGGTGTAATATGGAAGAATTTTTCAGCCAGTGATCTTTACACTTAAGAACATCATAATACATTAGGGCACATGGACCAAAAAGTATTTCAGAGATGAGTACCACTGAGAGATATTAACATCCTCATTTGCTCAAAGATTTTACTGAAGTAATCAGTTTGCACAAAATCTGTCAAAAAAACCCACAAACAACCTTAGTACTTCTACAGCAACAGTATTAGGAGCACAGCTATAGATAAAGATGCTATTACATTAGAGAACATAAATACAGTATAGAGATATGGCCCCTTCCCAAGCAGTTTGCAGTTACAAAGATGAGATGTGTTTTTAAAGTAAAAGCTTCTCATAGACAGAAGTGCTGTTTCCATTCTAGCAGTTTACTTTTTCTTCTTTTCTTGATTCCCCAAAGCCAGATCCTGCAGCCTTCATGATAAATTGTAAGCTATCTGCTTTTCCTATGTTTTATGAATTAAGGAGATTTAGACAGATGGGTAGGATGAAATCTTTATGGGGCTTGGACTCTCAAAGGTGTATTAAAATGATTTCAAACATTGGATAAACAGATTTTAACACAACTGAATCAAACCTGACCTAATTTTAATGTACTACCTACAGTACCATAGATATAGTGAACTCTCAAATGAATTGCACTTCATTCCTTTTAAGACTTTTTTGTACAATTTCCATTTAAAAAGTGTCTGATAGATTAAAATTAAATAATAGACTCAATACTTCATAGGCAAAACCACAATTCAAAAAGCAAATGTGTCTTGAATAAAATTACACGCAAGTAGAACAAAAGATCACTCAAATGTTAATTAAAGAAGTCAAATGATTTTTTGAGTGTGTAGGCTAATGAATATAAGGATCATGAAACACAGGAGTAACGGAGACACCCAGTGACAGAAAAATACAAGGATAAAGTAGGGCGTAGGCCCAAAATGAACAGGCTCACTTGAAACTGATGCTTCACAAATCTCTCTGTGCACTTCAGCAGCTTAACTCTTTGTCTCACTGAAAACCACAACCTATGAGCCTTTGCTAATTACCCCCTTTTCCATATTTCTTTTGGAAAATACAGGGTTTGAGCAGATATAAAAAAGGGAGATACAAAAGCACCAATTTGGATATCACTAAAGCAGCCCAACAGGACACCAAACTGATGAAGTTAGCAGTGCTGACAAAGCTGACAGGGATGGACAGGAAAGGGTGAAACATAAAACAGTAGATATACAAGGGCAGTCATGAAGATCCTGAGGATGTGAAGTGAAATGAGCTCAATTCCATGAAACACAGTGAACAAAGGAAAGAAAATTTTAGTTTATATAGTATAATACACTGATGTTTCTTTTAAAGGAATAAAGCAATGAGCATAAAACAACCATTAAGCTGAACCAATTTTGTTGTAATTCTAAAACTGAAGTTCTAAGATGTAATTTGTAGGAATATTTCAAATCCTTGGTAATACCTTTGGAATCGTTCTTGCTGTTCTCTTTGCTTCCGAATTTCTGGAAATTGTTTTTCATAGTATTCTCTTGTTTTGCTCTCCTTTGCTTTCCTGCGTGGATTATTTTCTATCCTGTCAACTTTCTTCTCCCATGCCTCCATCAGCTGATCATAACGTTGACAGATTTTCTGTTCCTGTTAAATTCCAAAAGTAAACCTTGAATTACACAAAAATGCACTCAGACATCAGTCCACATAACATGAGCAGGCTCCCAGAATGAACAGTCATATTCTTCCTGCTCTAGTGGCTTCCATTTTGAAGACGACACACACCCAATTTTCAGCAGACAGAAGGTGAGGAAATGGATATAAAAATGCAGACTTCGAATATTACACACTATTTCTTTGCTTTATACATCACAACAGTATTTGGCAACTGCTATTACTGCCTTCCAGAAATCTCACAACTCCTGGTACTGGGCTTTTTATTAGTGGAATTAGTTTGATTTTTATTTATTTGAAATGTTCAATTAACAGAACGAGGTTGGAACGATCACAGTATATCCTCAATCTCAGCCATATGTAGGGAGCTGATGCTATTTAAAAGAAAAACCCTAAGACTGTAGGAATTTAAATACTTCATTGCATTTTCATGGTGGGATCTTCCAATTCGATATATAATCTTCTGCTATTCATAATAACAATAATGATCTTTCAGACACCACCCAAAAGAGCCTTCTGACTTCGCATGCCACTTGCTACAACAGCATGCAAGCAAAAGCATTAAAATAATTAATACTGGTATCTAACACATACAAGTTGGATTAAAAATGCTGTCAGAATTCAAAAATCAGAAATCTGCCCTATTTTCTCTCAGCTATTATAGCTGCTACACTAAAAAAAAACTCAGAGAGAGGCCAGGCATGACAGCTAAAGATTTTCATCAGGTCTCTTCCATACATACTCTTTAAGAAGAAAAGCTTTTTTCTCATTGTAGTTTAGATGGTTTTCAGTCAAATAATCAACAAACTAGTTGTAAACCTGCAGTTTATTTTCCAATAAATCAACAGAATTTTAGCTTAAGACCTTCTTTTGCTGATCAACAGGTTTTATATGACATTGGGGGACGCAAGTCAAGGATCCAGACAGAAGACCAACTACTATATGCTCTTTTTACAAAAACATGGTAATTACCCGTTGTTTTCTTGCATGATTTCTTCTTTTAAAGAACAATATTAGTTTTTTCCTCATCACTTGGTTTCTAGAAAACAAAATTAGAACAAAGTACATAAGAATTAAGCTCTTCAAAACTACTCAACAAAGCCCATTAGATGCTAGATGTCAGATCATTATAATGAAAAGTATTTATTTTTGGGTATAGAAAGCAGAGGGAAAATTCCTGACGAAGTAATCATCTAAGTAACACTGTATTTTATCAGATAGAAGATTCTTGAAGATAGGTAGAACACGCAATTGAAACACAAAAGCTTCCAATTTCAAGCTAGGTGCTCTCTTTCACCACAAGAAATATAATTTGCTAAAATGAGTAAATTTGGCTTAAGATGATACACTTTGGGGGAGTGTAATTGTAATTCAGCCCTGAAGCTAAGAGGTTTACAGTATATTGCTAAAAAAAAAAAAATAAGTACACAGTTACACTTGAAAAAGTGGAGCAAGTGTAGACCTCTTAAAAAGCACAATAACAAGAGATTAAAGCACTTACGTTTTGATGTTTTCATGGTAGACTTTTGTGTCTGATGGTTGGTTGTAAAGTGGCTGCAATTTTGGATTAGAAAAGGTACACTTAGGATGTCTCAATGTATGCAATTCTAAAAGTATATGCAATGTATTTAACAATATTTTAGCATTCTGCTAACAGTGCACTCAATCTGAGAAGCAGCAATCTGAAAGAACTAGAAGATATTCAACATAAAGCACAGGTTACTTAAAATTAGATTATAACTAGTTATGTATATAACAGTATTATTATTTTTCATATGTCAAACTGCTCTCTCAAGTAGTTTCCAATCCATTTTTAAAATGACACTTCTGTCGTCAACCAGCGCACTCAATCCCCAATTCACCAGTGCATTTAAACACACGGCTCCTATATACATAAACACAGACCTACATCTTTTCATCACAACAGAATTATAGCAACTAGCAACACACAAAGGGAAGAGGGAAGGAGGGGGAGACGGGACCAAAACCAAAACCAAATCCAAGCACAACTTACCAATTCAACTTTTGGACCAAGACCTTCAAATATCTTGTGAGCTTCTTCTGCTTTTTTCTGCAAGCAAGATTTTTGTATAGTCTAAGTAAATAATCTGAAATGAGTGTCAGAAGTTTATCTGAACTCTTTCACTTACACTAGGTGCTAAACCCTTCTCTGCCTAAACTATACCCTTCTAAATCTACTTCTACAATGTTGCTTCAGCAAATCAAGAAACCTGTACTTGAATTGTGCAGTTACTACTCTGATCTCTTTGTTTGGAAGCTGACAGAGCATAAAAGCAGAAACTGACCACTGCAGTTCATTTAATAAATAATACAGGAAATAATTGTTAAGAGGAAGAGAGGTGTCCAGTAAAACAAAGATTAGCTAACTTTGAAAAATGGAATTAAGAGACTAAAATCCTCCAATTGCCAAGTCTGAGAGTATGAATCAATGTGTACGTACACAAGCATGGAGGTACATTAAAGGTCCTCCTTCCCTCATACTGGGTGCAGACCTTAAAATAATTCTGACTCTAAAGGTGGCAGCTCTAGATAAGACAGTTGGCTTTCACAATTCATTTCAAGCCTGTACAGTCTTCCAAAGCCTCTTCTCAGCAGAGAAGGCTATCTGAAATAACCCAATCTAGTTCAAATTTGCTTCTTTCCCCCCAGTAGCTGTATTTGTTAGCCCTAAGGCATTTGCAAAGAAAAATATAGAACAGACTAATCCATGAAGCAGTTATTATTAGAAAGTGTTCTGCTAAGTTCTAACCTCTTTCCATGTAAATTCAATCTTGAGGAAGTATTTGGAACTCACAGCTGCATAAAATAATGATATATCAAGAAAATATTATAGTATTACCCTGGTACAATGCTTTTTCTGGTCTCAAAAAGATGTAAAGTTTAACTGTAGCCCTATTACTTTAACCAAATTTTAACCAACAGTGGCTGAATATTAAAAGTAATTATCCTAAACTGCATGGTTTGAAGATGAAAGCTGCCATGGGACTGTCCTCTTGTGCAACCGCAGAAGAAAAGATACCAAACAAGTGCTACAAACACAAATGGCTTAATGCATCTTTAATAACCCTTTAAGCAAGTCACTGAGATTGGCATATGCTATTTAGTATTAAGCCAATCAATACTGCCATTCTACACTACACATAATTTCTGATATAAGAACTCAAAATAAGTGCTAAATGGATTCACCAAGGAATCAAGCTTGGTAATTCCCCTTGTATATAGAATACCATATGAGCAGCTACACAAACAGAAGTAGATAATAGATTACTATATACTGACATGCTGCTCCACCTCAGACAACACAGAAATGGGCTTCCTCATCTTTCAGCACATACACAACACAGGGAGTGCAATACCAAGTTCAAAATTCTCTTGTAGAATCCACCAGTAACCAGTTAGCGGAGAAAGAGTAGCAGAGCAGCCTGCTAAGATGTACATATTGCTATACATTGGTTACATCAGTTTTTATAACATAGTAATTGCCCTCATGTCCTGTATTAAGTAAATGCATCAAAATTCAGAGACAGCTGGGGGAAGAGGAAAACAGGCTGAATGGAATGTTTGGGATACAGTTCTACTCTAGAAAATCTAGTATTGTGTTGCAGTTTTTTTCCACCTCAAATTCGCAAAAATAGTCTATTGTAACAGAAGTAAGCTGTTCCTCTAAACTACAGAAGAGAATTGGGAAATTAAACAAACATATACCACTCTCACAAAAGAACATAATATGTTCAAAACCAGTGGATATCCAACTCACTAATCTCAAACTAGCAGGAGAAAAAAAAGCAGCAAGCAATTTGCTGCTGTTTGTGATCTACTGATCTCTTGTACTTTTATCACCACTTATGCAACACAAGCTCACAATTCACCTACATACTGCTTCTTCATATCTGTTCATTTAACCAAAGTGCCAGAAGTCAGAGTTTAAAGAGAAGGCACGGAATCTCACAACATATGCAGTTTTTCCCCTTCAGCCAATTTAAATGCTGGGTCTTCAGCCAAGCTTGTCACTTTTTATGAGAGGAAAAGAGAATTTAAGACTAATTTCTGAGGCATTTTTTCATATCTATCATGCGTGTGTTCATATATACCCATCTGAACACCAGGGTCTAGGGATGAGACCCACAGATGTGCTTCCCTAGACTGCTTGCAAGATAAAG
>JAOEHX010018853.1:0-14769 GCA_025448015.1 Bolborhynchus lineola | reverse complement strand
CTCCAGGAACAGAGGGAAGAAAAAGGGGGAAGTGAGTGAACAAACTGCGTGGCTGAATTACAGCTTAAACCACGACACCCCTCCCTATATTTATCTTTTAAATGGGAATCTGTTCACCATGCTCCAACTTTAAAGAACGATGATGCAGCCACTCAATTTCAATCTGTTATTAGTTCTTGGATCAATTTCAGTAATTCATAAAAGCTGCAACTTAGCCTTTATTATCTGGGCTGTCATGGGAGAAGCATTACGAAAGCACTCACCGCAGGCATACACTTTGGTCACAGAACAATTCAGATGATTTTACTGATACTACTCAGAGGAGTAAGAGCTATAGGAAGACTGCTAACCCTGCCTGTAAATCAAGACTACCATAATGTAAGGAACACAGAAATAAATTAAGTCATAAAAAATAATCCTTCAAAAACAGAAAAAAAGTAGTTACTGGCCTTGCCTCATATCCTGCCAGTGCAAAGAATTCCTGCTTGCAAGAAAAACAGTCCATGTTGAAAGCAAACAGAGAGGCCTGTGAGAATTTGAAAAGTGTAAGGCTATTATTTCTGGGCTTTCATAGACAGAAATGTGATCAGAGCTCCAGGAAAACACAGAAACCAGAAGACATGGCAATTTCAACTTCAACCACAAGAACTCTGAAAGTGCAGTTATGCATAGCTGTGACTCTTTAAATTATGAGTATTACCACATAAGCCTGCAGAAAACAGTGAAATTAATATTTCATTTCATTCCAAGCAAGGTCCTTTGGACAAGGTAACCAATTCTCTGGCATGCACAATGTGAACTGAGGTATGCATCCTGAATGAAAAAAAAGGGGAAAAATAAAAAAAAAAAATCATTTGCTGGTTAATGAATGAATCTTTCTTATTTTTCTAACTATACTTCAGTTCAGTACTGAAATACCTTGACAGGTATGTATTTGAACTCGTCATTTCATTCTCAGTTCTGATACTACCAGCTTTAAGGGGTGAGGAGGAAGACAAATTGCACAGAGGAAGTTGTCCAAAGAATATCCTTGAAGAAATTGAAATCTGGTCCACATACAGAGTTTGATTGTTTTAATAAATCAGTTCAAGTTCACATGCTGACACACTTTAATGGCTATACCACTGACTTGTATATTTTAACACTTGTCAGTAAATACACAGAAAGAAGCCAAGTTGACATAAGCAGTTTGAAACCAGTACAAGTGTTCAGTTGGGAAACTAAACTTATTTACTTAAGTCAGCTTCAAAACCTACTTTAAAATGTAAACAAAACATAGCAAGTGCATATGCATGAATGTATTACACTTATAAGCCCCCCATGACTCCAAGTTGTAAGTGTGCCAAAGTCCACCTAGGGTACAGGCTTTACAAAAGAAGTGAGAAGGGACTTCTGGTTTTGTGTGTGTTTCAAATTAACTTAAAACAGAAAGACAAGACACAGAAATGTGGCATCCCTGTTTCTTCAATTTGCTGTTGGAAGACTCCAGAAATAATATCAAGTTCAATTTTATCTTCAAAAGAGTTGCTTTAACAAGCCACTGGCAAAGCATCTTAAAACACACAAAAAACAATCAAGAGAAAGTGATAGTAGTATTAGGATTCTGAATCTCCTGCACACTGCTCTACCTTATCCTTATCTACCCTTACTCATTTCTCAATCAAGTCACGGTATCTCCCAACTTTACATATAATTATTCATTCCTTTCAACCAGGAAGGTGGACAATGTTTCCTCCTCTTTTTGCCTCACTTTTTAAAAAACAAAATAATAAAACAAAAAACACTGAGAGAAGATGACACCAGTTCTTAATATTTTCTTGATTTATACATATGCTTCTTGAGTTTAAAGATGTGACTTGCAAGCCCAACCAAACCCAAAACCTAGGACTGACTGGACAAAGGAGAATTCTATTCACCTAATATAATGCATAAAACCCCTATTACAATATCATCAAGCTTTCACATTTGCAGAGGACATTTTTAAATCATGCAAGTCTATGAAAAAAGAAGGTACAAATCTGTTCTCTGAAAACTGACAAAAAATGTTTCTATTTTCCATGTAATCTAACAAAAAAGAAAACATAAAACCAGGAACCTTCATAAATATCTGCTTTATTGGCTTAACATTTTCTCTTTCCCTGGCAATATTCCCCCTCCATTTACTGTTATATAATTAGAGTGGAAATTGTTTCATAAAATAATATTTAATAAACTCTAATTTCATAGACGTGCCTTAGGTTTACCCTGGCTAGAAAAATCTAACACGCAGTGCATATACTGCAACAAGATCTCCAGGATCCAGTGGCCACCATGTCTGTAGAAGTCAGCATGGAAATTCAGAAGTTCTCTCTGACAAGGGCCCATAACTAGATGACTCATGATGACTTGAGGGCCAGGAGAAATGAGAAATGAGTCACTTCTGCATTTCATGAAGAGTTGGTCAACCAGCTCCATTTCATTGAAAGTATAACCTTGCAGTGGCATGAGTATAACAACATAAAAGAAGTTGTGACTCATGGACTATTCATTAGGGACTGTAGTGATAGGACAAGGGATAATGGGCTCAAACTTAAACAGGAGAAATTTAGATTAGATATAAGGAAGAAGTTCTTTACTGTGAGGGTGGTCAGGCACTGGAATGGGTCGTCCAAGAAAGTTGCAAATGCTCCATCCCTGGCAGTGTTCAAGGCCAGGTTGTATGGAGTCCTGGGTGACATGGTCTAGAATGAGGTGTCCCTGCCCATGGCAGGGGGGTTGGAACTGGATGACCTTAAGGTCCTTTCCCACCCAAACCATTCTATGATTCTATGTTAAACATAATATTTTGAAGAAGAAGAAATTTTCAGAAGATCACAGTAAAGACTGTTGTTGAAGGACTGAACTGTAAAAGTTTTTTCGAAACTGTGAAACAGCAGCATCTTGAACTCGTCAACATTCAGCAGGGTAGCATAATACTGGCAATTTTAACGTGGTATCGCAACAAAATTGGCCAGTTCAAATCAATTTTATGTTTTTTACGGTGGGTGGGTCAGCAAAATACAGCAAAATCCACAGTGAACAAAGATTCTTGTTAAGGTGAAGGAGAACAATCTTGCATAGAAACTACTTAAATCTATAAAATATTAGCCTGACAGGCATGAACTGGGTTCTGTCAGACAATCTTTAGAAGACACATTAGCTCTCATTTCTTCACACCTGTACCTTTGCTAAATGAGACCACAAGAGTCCCTGCTCTAATAACTTCCATGATAGCCCAATTTTCCCTTCTGCAATGGCCATTTTCATGCTTGCTTTCCTTCACTCATTATTTCAGTATTTCCCTAGTCTGCACCCTCTACCTCCAATACTGGTTTAAAAAACTAAACAAAAAAAGCCCAATAGTTGATGGTTATGTCCAAGGGAAGCTGAATATGTTCTTTAGAGTTCTTTATCCACAATTTAAAACAGAACACAGAAAAAGAAAACAAATTACTTATATCTCCCATCATATTTTTATCAAGTTCAGGAAGAAAAAAATAAACCTAATTTTCAGAAAAAGTCCAAAACATCAAAAGGAATAATCAGAAATTACATCTATCAGTAACTACCATGTTATAACTATTGGTCAAAATAAAACTTTTAGTAACAAGAATTTTTAGAACTGGCTTTTTTTTTTTTTTTATAACCTAGGTAGAGTGCACATATTAGAACAGGATGTACTTAGAATTAAGCAACCCTATTTCAGATCAAAGGATTTTGGAGCCATTTCTAGCCAGAGAATGACATTATTTATACTACTGTCTCCACAGAGGATAAATCCATTTCTTGTTTGAAAAGGTTAGGCAATAAAGAGAGATTTATAAAACTAGTACAAATAATTGGTTTCCTTTTCCTTATCCTCTGTTGGCTTCAGTACATGTTGGATAACCTTAAACCTCCACCCAGTCTGGAGCAAAATATTTTCACTAAGATTTTACATTACTGTTTTTCTAAGAGATTTGCATAATTATAATTCAGTTTGCACCAAACCAAAACCATATTTTAAAGGAAGATCCATCTGCATATATTTTCTCGTACTGTCCTGAGATGCACATTATGGAAAGCTGATTTTTTTCACACAATCAGTTTTACTATTTCACTCATCTGTGGATAATACTAGAAGACAAAAGATGGGAAAAGACAGAAGACAAAAGATAGGAAGAAATTCCTAACTTGTAAACCATGATATTAAGAACTAATTTAACAGAGAGTGAAATCAGCAAAACATAAGATGGTAAACAGTGACTTTAATTGTCTCTGAAATCTGTAGACTGATACAAGGGCTTATTATGGATTAGTCTAGTTCTTGATTAATACTCATGTTAAGTCACTACAACCATCATTTTGTATATTGGAAATATGACACCATTACTCCTTAAAAACACAACAGTAAATGTAATAATTGGTTAGCTAGAGTTAGCCCTTGTGGAAAAAAAAAAAAAAAAGAGAATGCTTTTTGCTATGCTATGACAGCCATTGAGATAATTTCCTAACAATATTTGTAAATCAAGGGTTTCAAGATTTTTACTGCATTTCACACAAAGACATTGACACTATCAATACCTGCAAGCTACTTTTTAAAGCTTGTCAGACTTGCTGATGACTCTCACTGACTACACTAGGTGAATAAAATCACCGAGAATTACTTATAAGTAAATATGAAGAGATGAGAATTAGAATGAAATCCTATGTATTTTACAGAATCATAGAACGGTTTGGGTTGGAAAGAGCCTTAAGATCATCTAGTTCCAAGCTCACTGCCATAGGGAGGGATGCTTCACACTAGAAAATGTTCTTATGTTCTATTTGTCCATAACAGAGACAGAACAATGCCAACAAAGAATGGAATTTCTTTTCCTGTGTAATTAAAAATCCACGTAAAACATAACTGTAAAGGAGAGTTTCCTCAGTGGAATGCTTCAGTGCTAGTTTTCATGCTCCAATTTAGCAATCTGATCCTGTTAAGACTTGGATACACACTTAGTAGCAAGTTTCATATACTTCAAACTTTTTTATTTCAAAGCAACATAAGAAAGAACTTCAATATTTTAAAGAATTATTGCTTAAATATTTGGCATTTCTTTGATGACAGCTTGCCAATTATGGCAAATTACTGCAGCGCTTAATAGTGAACTTTAACACCTGGCCACCAGAAATTAGTGAATATTTACTTATTCATTCCACATAGGCCACTGAGCAATAAATCAGGCCTAATGGCTAGAATGCAACTTCTTACCTAAAATGGGCAAATTGAATAGAACAAAAGAATATTTAACTTGCCTATAAATCCAGCTTTCAAAGCTTTAGCAGTCACTGTTAGAAATGTACAATGAATATCCAGCCAAAAGAGATGATGTAACATCACAGAAAGTCGCAGAGGATGTAAGAGGGAGAGCATCCACTTATTTATTTTTATCTAAGTAAGTGAACAGCCAATTGCCTGCAAAATACATTTTCATCTTATATAAACCCAAATACCACATGCAAAAGATTATCAAGAATTTACTTTAAATGGTATATATTTCCTTGGAATCCCTTTGATCAGAGCTTCACATGAAGCTCCAGCTAAATTAATGAATCTGATAACATTTGTGGGATTCTGTTTTCAATAAAATAGGCTAACAATTTTACCCTGATTCCCAATGCAAAGACACACACAGAAAGAAACCTGCTCACAATAAGAACAATCAGCCATGGGAAAAATCTCACCAGGGAAGTGGCGAATTCCCCAACACTGGACACTTCTAAGGTTTGGCTGAATAGGGTGCTAGGAAATCTAGTCAAAGCCATGCTTTACCAAGAAAGGTTGGACTACATGAACCCTGATGTCCCCCCTTCCAAGCTGGGATTCCCTGACTCCATGAAAAAAAAGTAATGTTTCAGGAAGAATTATTCTATACAGGCTCATTTATCTTTAGGAACAAAAGATACATGGTATCTTTGATATATACCATAAGTATATATACAGATGTTCTACCAATGAAGTGCCACACCTAGTCCTCAGCTATCAACAGCAGTACTGATGGCAGCTACAGGTCCAAACTCATGACAGGGAGCCCTTAGTGAAAAAAGAGAAAAAATACGGTTTGGTTCAGAAAACTATTCTACTAGAATTACCACTTTGTTAAGTAAACTCAGTCTTTTCACTGAGGAGCTAATACTGAATATGAACTCACTCATACTCTGTTAAATAGTGAAAAAAAAAAATCTACAGTGGCTCTGCAGTACTATTCAATTCTATCCTAGTCCACTATCTTCACCAAAGTAATATTAAGTCATCAAATCCGAACAACTCTGAAACTATGGACAACATATTACTCAGTATCTCCAGTGTGTTACACATGGGGCCTATTTCTGATGTTGCATCTTACTTCAAGTACTCCACCATTTAGAGGAAAGCATGCAGCACAGTCTCTAGCTGTAGGTTTATTTTTCCTTAAACTGATGAAATGCACAACTTCAAAATGTATAATCAAAACTACCAAACTTGAAAGTAAAGGATATTTTGTGAGAGAGATACAATTCAACTTGATTTCTATTTTTTAATCCCATTCTGCTTTTAATCTCTCAGCTAATGGAAGTCTACTCTAAATGCTATTTTATTCTACTGTTTCCCTTCAGTTATACTGCAGTGCTCATCTTGACTAATATATGTCTGCAAATCAGCTAGGCTGTCTCACCCAGTGTCTACTGACCAGAAGGCACAGCCCTAAAGCTAATGAGCTGCTAAACATTGCTGCCATTGAAGAGAGATGAATTGTGAACTTGCAATTTTGCAAAACACCATGCACATAACTGATGATTCCTGTCAGCAGCTGTAGTGTGAGATCACGACTGACTCCAATATAACAATTAAAATGGAATACATTAAGTAACTCGTAATAGATAGGCGAAGCATAAAGCTTGTCACTGACTGTGGCTTCATTTCCCTGTTGCAGACACTTCATGAAAGCCTTAATGATTTGGCAGGTATCGCAGATGATGAGTCCATGTATAAAACTTACTTGGAATAGTCGATAGCTTTTGTTCTACTGCAGGCAAATCACAAATTTTATTTATTAGGGAATATAAACCTCTTTCATCAGGATGCCCAGACAGAAGAACAGACAACGATGCAGAAGAATTACCATACAGCTATTTCACTCATACAAAATTAAAGATTTGATTTACAAAAGTACTTGTTATTTTTTAAAAAAAAAACAACTGAATTCCACATTTAATGCTCTGTGCCTTAGCTTCCATTTCACTGCAGAATGGAAAAAGACAGCTCAGAACCAGATTCACACAAAAGGGTGGTGATAATTGCACTGCTGGACTCAGAATACAATGTTCTGCGTACAGTGTTCCTTTAAACACTGACATCGTTTTGTGAATCTAAACTACCTATTTACTAAAACTTCCATGGCAGAAAAATTCTGCTGCAACTAGTAAATGCTGACAGGGAGCGCATAACATTTCATCCCTTCAGGGACTTGGGTATATGTTTCATCACTGAATTCATAAACATAACCCTCCAGACTTAGGTCTTAAAGATTAAATAAAAGAAAATGTGAGAGATTTTTTTTCCAAATATAGTAACATTTGGAAGTGTAATTTCTTTCCATTTGGTAGTTTAGTTGTCAAAGTTCTTGTCCATGTATCACCACATCCTCAGGGACCATCCTGGTCTGTTTTGAAGTAGGGCTTTTGCCACATATGAACTCTCTGCTCTAATTAATTTCTAGGATACAATTGTTTAGATTGTCTGTTTATGAAACTAAACATCAATATTTCTGTGACTCTCTCAATGAATGCGATTGTCACTCCATTTGCAGCCCTGTTCCTTTGTGGCTGATAACAAAGGAAGTTTGCACTGACTGCGCTTTAATCAGATACATGTTTATGCATACTGACCAACTGAAGTATACTAATCCAAATGAAAATAGCAATGTCTTTGCATGTCTTACAGCAACATTTCCAGCCATGCATGCTAACCAATTCTATAACAATAAAAATCTGTGGAGGAAAGCCTAGAACATCAGGCTGCAGATTTTATTTTCTTCCAATTACAACTTTACGTGCCACTTGAATTCTAAAGTGCAGGGACTATTATATAATAGAAATAAAGCTACAGTGGTCCAAGGATCAGGCTTCTTAGGAAGCGGCCAGTTCAAATGACAAATGAAGACATCGAGAAAACCGGACACATTTTAAATCAGTGGTAGGAAATAAAGCAGGACATCAAACCAAGCTCAGAATTTTTCTCTTGCTCATGTCTCGCAACTCGTCACACTATAGTTGACGGGTCTGAAGGCCTTGAAACTGCATTTTAAATTTATTATTTCTTTTTACTCGTTTGCTGTGAGTCATTTGATAAGTTCCAAGCTTGACTTTTTGCAACTAACAAAGCATAAAAGACTAAATCTTTGAACCACTACTTTCCTTACACTCTCCCTTTTAAGGCCAAATGCCAGCTTTTCAAGCAGCACTGAGCATAATCAGCATCTAGGTGTATTGGCTCATGAAATACTGGGCATTAAATCAATCATAGTTTATCCTGGGAGCCTAGACAGAAAGCGAGATGCTTCTAATGTAATTTTTACACATAAAAAAGGACAATAATATTCATTGTAGCAGCTGATCATCAGTGTGTGGGTGAAAAACGTGGACAGAACAGGACAGACATTTCCTTGCTTAGGAAATACTTGTTAAACATGCCTCTGTGAGCAGTAATACACAGACAGAAAAAAAAAAAAGTGCCATTCTCCAAGGACAGTATGATTAACAAGCTGGAAACAATTCAAGTCAAGTGAAATCCATTAGAACAGAAGATCCTCAAAGCTCTGTTCATGCCTCTCTAGGTGGGTATGGGCTGCCTAAATATGCATGTGCAACACAGGACAGGACAACTAGGAATGAAGAGATGCTTTTGCACTGGCATAGTTGAGAAGAGATTGTGTAAGCTTTAATACAATACTTTATGCAGGGTATCACCAAAGTATTTTTACTAGTTAAGCCAAAAATATTTCTTTCACCACCAAATTTCTTTAGGTTCCAAACAACTGGTCATCTGAAACTATAAACCAACTCCAAACAATACTTTATGCTGGAACTTTGAGGATGTTTAGAACTCAAAAATCTCTCTTTTGTGACATAAAAACAACAAAATCCCAAAGCCCTGTATTTTTACTGATTTCATCAAATAAGATTTGTTTATAGTCCTTTTATTCCAACCTGACATATAAACAAACCAAAAACATTCCCTTGGTAACATCTGTAAAAAGTTAACTTGAAAAATCTGGGATCCACACCTAAACTTGAAAACAATGCTGGTATTTTCTAACTTAACTTGCTTTGGAGAAAATCATCTCTACAATAGTCTTCCACAATGGTGGTTTGTTACAACAGTGCTTTTACCTGATGTTTCTTCTACCTTTGATTTAAAAGATTTACTACCAAATGGCAAGTAACCAGGCAAAATGCTGGCAAAACTGTTATTTTTCTTAAGCAATTTCTTTCACCTCCTGTATTACCAACTCAAGATAAATATTTCATTCTAGTAAGGCATTAAAACACCTTTTCCAATTCTTTTGTAAGATACTAACTCTGGCTTTAACAAAGACTTAAAAGTTGAGGACACTATTTTGACTAATATGCAAGTTTCTAGTTCTACATGTTAATTCACCAAAACTTCTGAAGAACTTCTTGTTCTGTCTGATCTTCCATAGAAATTTAAGACAAGCACTCTGCTTGGACTCACTGTGCTATAGTTTCACAAAGCTCATGCTCCTCTTCCAGACAGAACCCTTCTAACATAGCTACTGTAGCTTCAGATATAGGGTAGGTTTTCTCCTACAAATTAGTACATTAATTTTTAGTACTAAGCAACTAAAAGAAGAGGAAAGTCCAAGCCTAAATGTGGTTTCTAAAACAAGAACCACCCTTACTAACCAGTCTACACATGAAATTCTTTGCTATCCCCAACTAAAAATAAAGTGAATGGTGACCTCCCTCTCACCCCACCCCGCCATAAGCAGATGTTCCTCTTTCCCCTCCTTCCGCCAGGACTGGTGTTAGCTGACCTTACTGATAAATCTTTCAAGATCACTTCTGTGCTAATAATTCCTAGAGCTCCATCCCACCCCTGACACATCCATGCTGTGTCCTGTAACACTGCTGTGCCTTGCAGTAGAGCTCAACATTACCAGACCTTGTCTGGGGGTCAACCACAACATCAGATGAGACAGAAGAACTTAACTGACGATTAACATCATCAATTAACTGAACACAGCCACATGTAGGGATGGATGAGCTTGGCTCCCACTTGCCAGTGCACAGAAGTAGAAGGCAGAGTCTCATAGAAGCAGTGCCTCCTTCCTGGAACATTAATACCCAGTTCCCCCACAATCTAGACAATTATTAAATATTTAACAGAAAAAACTGCAATAAAATATGGCCTATAGGGATGCTGGGGAGGGACTCTTCATTAGGGACTGTAGTGATGGGACAAGGGTTAAGGGGTTCAAACTTAAAGAGGGGAAGTTTAGATTGGAAATGAGGAAGAAATCCTTTACTGTAAGGGTGGTGAGGCACTGGAATGGGTTGCCCAGGGAAGCTGTGAATGCTCCATCACTGGCAGCGTTCAAGGCCAGGTTAGACATAGCCTTGGGTGGCCCTGCTCATGGCAGGGGGGTTGAAACTAGATGATCTTAAGGTCCTTTTTCCAACCCTAACTATTCTAAGGATTCTATGATTTGCTCCTAATTTCTCCTAGGAGGGAAAAAAATAAATATAAAAGGGAAGCCAACCCATTGCAGAACCAAATGAGTGTGTTCAGAAGGGAAAATTAACACATGCATGAATATTAAGCAATATGGCCAGAAGTACATACAAGTGAAATTATAAAACCATTTTATTTCTTCTCTCTATGACCTTTCCAGTTCTCCAGAATTAAATGAAGGGAAGTTGGTTCTCAAACGTTCCTTCAGTGTGGAACTTCCTCAGGCAATCAAAAAAAAAAAAAATTATATAAATTATAAACTCTAAGATGTTCATCTACTACACACTGATAAATATCACCGCAGTAATGCATGCAAAGAGGTCAGTAAGACAAGCTGCATGCATTTTGTATTACTAGAAAACTAAAAGCCATGCTATATAGTTTACTTCCCACTTTGGACATCACCTAGGAATAGATAAAAGGGTTAATATACACTTGGTATTGTTCTAACAAGCAAGATATCAGCTGGTAGGTGAGACCATTCAGAAAAGCACCACTGAAGCCCAAGGAAAATACCAGCTGTCTCTGCTCAGAGAAGACAGATTACCACCTGTCCTGTTATCTTCCATATACAATACAAGGCACATTGGTCATTTTAACAGGGATAACTGTACCCATATGCCGTTTAATTTTGTGCTGCGCTCTGCCTGCTAATAAATATTTGTGATGGATCATTCTAAACTGCAGATTAGCCCGGTGATGTTTACCTAGAGGCTGAACTTCATGCTTACTTTAGCTCCCTGAAGCCCTGATCTACAGTGTGCTATGTTAGCATCGACACTTTAGACAAGCAACAGAAAACAAAGGCATAGGCACCCACGTACATGTACACACACACAAAGGGAGGAAAAGAATGTGTAAAAACACTAAAATTTAGAAAATATTTTAGCAAAGAATTGTTTGAACTCATAGTCTGGCAAAAAAGCTTTGTTCCATATACTGTGAGAAGTCCTGCTTATGTTGTAAGCAATACACCAAACACTGGTGTTACAAGATGATAAATACTTCTGTACCTTTCAAACTAACCAGGGAAAAAAAGGGGGGAAAAAAATCTTTACACAACCTATACAGCTAGGAAAAAGAAAATAAAACCAAGTAAAGCTATTCCAGTAAGTTTTATAATGCTAGTAGTACATGCTACATTAGTAGTACATTAGTATGTTACTAATAAAAGATCACCACTTTTTCTTCTTTTTAAAGAGCAAATAATTGGAATCTCAGCAACAGCTTTCAGTGCATTTGGACACTGATTCTTGAAAGTCAGCCGAGTGCTTTTATGTTTGAAATGTGGCTCTGAATAATTAGCTTTATGACACAATCCAAGTTTTGTCAAGAAATAAGCAAGAAAATCATCTACTGTGGAAATCTGCTACCTTCACAACCATAGGTCTTGCCAAGAAAGCAGACTCAACTTGAATCTTCAGGTCCTGTAGGAACTGTAAACTTTATCAGAGCATTCTGGCTCTTACTATTCTTTCCTGTGTTGAAGACCACAGCCACAAAATTGCTGGCATGGAATAAGGCTGAATGCTCTCAGCCAGATGTTAGTGGTTAAAAGCTGCATCATTTGCAAGGAATAGCGAGGATATCTGAATAGGAGGCAGGAACACACCAGTAACTGTCTCTGAAACTTCCAAGATTTGAGGTGCTCTCCAGCCTTGCTCAATCTCCGTGCAAACACTTTGCCCTAACAGCTGCTCAGACGCTTGTCTGAACAAATGTTTGCAAAAGATGTTGGAATAATTCTTTTGTATGAAGCTGTTGCATCATGGTCTGAACTGCTGGCTATTGTGGGGCTCTGAGACAATGCCCTGTGGTTTTGATCCAGAATCAAGTATTCACTTAGGCTGCGTTCAGCTTTAGAAGAGTTTAAAGATCCAGAGCTGTGAAAGATTCACAAAGGAAGGATCACAGATCCCCTGTAAAAGCCTTGGTCACTCACTCACACAACTTACTCTATTTAATAAGGTATGAACTTTGTGGTAGCTAATCAGAAACTTAACATCATATCCAGCTCTACAGTTTTGGCTAAAATAATTACAAATCTACCACAGGCCGCCTCAGTATCTTGAGATTCTCAATTTTTCACCACATGTTTACTCATAATACATACTTTAATTCCTTCCTTGTCTGCACTTACTTGGTATTAAACATAAAATTGTCATAAATTTAAACCAAGAGAACTTTTAAAGCATGTTTTAATGTAGTTCAACAAACAAGAAATGCAAAATTTATTGACAAACTGCAGCAAAATATCTAGTAGTTTCATTAGCTTCCACTCCATTGAAGCTGATGAAATTCATTTTAGTCTCAGCTGAAGCAAGTCAAGGCTTTTCTAGTGCTGATCTATACAGCAACAAAGATCCACATGCTGTTTAATACAGTTTCAAATGCTCTGAAAATATATTTATTTAAATACAAATGAATTTACCTTCTTCAAATTGTACCCTCTTTTTGTAAGGGAAACATACATTCCTTAAACAAGATTTTAAAGTCAAACTTGTAAATCTAATAAAATACAAAATAGGTTTTATATCTGAATTTCAGATGCATTATTCACTCATATTCTATCTCCAGGTATACACAAAACTACAAGGTTTGATTACCATGTTTGCTCTAAGTACGTTCAACTGCATATAAAAAAGATCATATATAAGTTAACCACATAGCTATCAATACCCTAAGTCTGCCCAGCTGGTAACTTCTCAGCCCTGGTAGTGCATCACCCATCTCCTGTCCCAGGGTTAATACCGAAGCAGAGCTGTGTCTTTGAGACTCAACCTCAAAATGGTAGTGTTTGCAACCACAACTAAGTCATAGAATCATAACATAAAAGCCTCTTAAAAAGTGGCTATACTTAAATACACTCAGCAATCAGTCTGTGATTATTATAAATGCACAAATAAGAGCACAGATAAAAATATATTACTTTATACAGCAGCTTTTACAGAAATTAAAGAATGCCTCAAGCTCTTTTACACCAAGAAATTTATTTCAAGAGCAGAAAAATTATGTTGACCAGTAAAAAAACATATGCGATTTCACAGGCTTCATACGTAAGAGATGACTCCCTATAGAACAGGCTAATACTTGACCAAAAACCCAGCAGTAGGATATGACTGTGTAACACTAAAAAGGAAATGCTGTAAATACAAATTCGTTCTGTTAGCTACTATATTAAATGCATAAGCTTTTTAACAGTCAGTTCAAACTCTTTCTAGAACATGGCCTTATAAAGAAAAAAAAATAATTTTTACTTTAGACACTTAGAATAAATGTGCTGGGCAGTCAAATTTTTATTGCTGCAGTCTGGTTAGACATTTATTTCAAGTAACTGAACACAGTTGTGTAACTCAGGCAAGAAACACTGGTTTCTACCATATAGAATCATAGAATAGTTAGGGTTGGAAAGGACCTTAAGATCATCGAGTTCCAACCCCCCTGCCATGGGCAGGGATGCCTCCCACTAAACCATTATCACCCAAGGCTATGTCTAACCTGGCCTGGAACACCGCCAGGGATGAAGCATTCTTAACTTCCCTGGGCAACCCATTCCAGTGCCTCACCACCCTCACAGTAAAAAACTTCTTCCTCATATCCAATCTAAACTTCCCCTCTTTAAGTCTGAACCCATTACCCCTTGTCCTTAATGAAGAGTCCCTCCCCAACATCCTTAGAGGCCCCCCTTCAGATATTGGAAGGATGCTATATGGTCTCCATGCAGCCTTCTCTTCTCCAGCCTGAACAGCCCCAACTTTCTCACTCTATCTTCATATGGGAGGTGCTCCAGTCCCATGATCATCCTCGTGGCCCTCCTCTGGACTTATTCCAACATTTCCATGTCCTTCTTACATTGAGGACACCAGAACTGCACACAATACTCCAAGTGAGGTCTCACAGAGCAGAGTAGATGGTCAGGATCACCTCCTTCGACCTGCTGGTCACACTCCTTTTGATGCAGCCCAGGATACAGTTGGCTTTCTGGGCTGCAA
>JAOEHX010018851.1:0-11286 GCA_025448015.1 Bolborhynchus lineola | reverse complement strand
TAAGATAATTGAAAAATAGAAATTGTATTTGGTTCATAAATCTAGTGGTGGCAAAATGGACATTTATGAGGATTAATATTTGCTATGACTGTTTAAGTAACATCTCTAGGCTTATGATGTCATAAGCATATATTTTGTATAAGAATGAATCAAAATAGCAAGGAGGACAGAATTTTTTTGAGACCTCATACATACAGAAACTGAACTGCAGTATTCTATCCCCATTGTTCAAAACTTGTGCTCTATTTGGCTTCTAAAATCTTCCAATATATCAGAGTACTTGAATTTGAATGACTATGCAGCTATCTAACACCTCTGTCTGGCTACCCCTATTAAAAATACATTTTTATGAACATGTGTACAGATGTGTGAAGACAGGTTCCAACTCTCACTTCTCTAAGCTAACTAGAACCATGCCAGTTTTAGTCCAGTTATACTGCATCTCAGTAGGTCTAGTTACATTCAGCACAGGTCTATTCCAGCTTTTTCATTTAGGACTGACCTAATTCACACACATATTTTACTGCATTTTCATATCATTTGGAGGAAGTGGTTTGCTTTTTTTTTCACCTTTTGTGATTAAGCAGAAACCACATCAAAGATAAAGAAATATTGTAAAAGACAAAGTATAAAAAACTATTCTTCCAGTGAATTGTGTTTGTTTAATGATAACAAAATTGTTCATCTTCCATTGGTTTTCTCTCTTTATCTTTAAATCATTTTTCATTTGTCACAGATCTGATTCCAAATTGAAAGATGGCAGGATTTAAACAGCAGACATAGAATCTTAGAATCATAGAAGAGTTAGGGTTGGAAAGGACCTTAAGATTGTCTAGTTCCAAACCCCCCTGCCCTGGGCAGGGACACCTCACACTAAACCATGTCACCCAAGGCTCTGTCCAACCTGGCCTTGAAATTGTCCTTGGAACACCACCAAGAATTACCTTGTACATAATGAAAAGATATCTCTGTTTTTTCTTGTTAATACAGCAAATGGTCCACTTTAACAAATGGCCACCACCTTTTGCTCAAAAAAACAGCTAGTCCCAGGTTTATCTGAAATAGAGGATTTCAGAGCATCTTGGTGAAAGCATCCTCAGATGAATTGTATTTGCAGCTTAAGAAGGAGATGAGGAGATAATGAGTCTAGAAACACAAGACACATGTTTAGGAAAATAAATTAACTACACCTTGGCATATATTTTTCTCAAAGACAACAAAGGAGAAGAGAATAAAGCTAAGTATCATAAGAATAAAATCAATATGAAATTAAATAATAGCCCAAAAAAGATAAATCAGAAATATTTGCTTCATATATTCATATATCTCAGTGGGTTTCCTTTCAAAATTAAAACTCAAATCAAGCCCTACTAATAGAAGAAAAAATATTACCTTGCAAACAGTAAAAACTCTGATCTGACACATCATCTCAAAAAAATCCAATAGCTATATATTAATACAATAAGAATAATTTCCTTATATTTATGAACTGAGAAATATGATTGAAAACGTCTTACCATGTTTTCAGTAGGCAAGTCATTTTGCAGAAAAGTGATATCATTTCTGACAGCTGCAATGCAGACTACATTTTTTATTTCATTTAAAAAAATCTACAGAACAAAGATTAACTATGATTTATTGTCTACCTATTCTTAATTGTAATACTAAGCTCCACACTAATTCACTGTGAAGAAGAATGAATATCCTAAGATAGCTTAGTGGTCCCTGTTTCTTTCACACTTTGGTGAGATGGGATGTTCAGAGAATCATGGACTGGTTGAAGTTTTGAGAGCCCTGTGGAGGTTGTTTATTTTAATATCTATGCTCAAGCAGGGTTGGCTTGAGCAGGTTGCTCAGGACTGTGGCCAGTCAGGTTTTCAACATCTCCACAGATGGAGACTTCAATCACCTGTCTGGGAAACCTGCCTCATTATCTAATCACCTGCACCCAACGCAGTGTTCAGTATGGTCTAATCCACAAGAAGTAAATTAAAGAGTAATCCAACTCCAAAGCATTAAAGGTTGCTTTTACCAGTTAAAATTCTTGGGTTATATTATAGTTCTTTGAGTCACAACCAATGTCAATTTATAATCACAAGAACTTCTTAGTAAAATAAAACAGAAATGTGGAGTGGAAGGATCATATTTTTACCTGCCTTTTCATTTACAGATGTAAGTTATTTTTGTTCATTTACTTCCCTACTTCTTCCCAAGAGAAGTATGTTTCTCTTCATGTTTCTCTTCATCCTTTTCTCACTCCTTTCCTTGTTCTCACTCCTCATTGTACTTTATCGCCCTGTCTTTGTTGAACAGCTTTCTGTCTTTCAAGTGTCATTGTCATGATAGACATTCTGCAAGCATTTTACAAAAAGGATTTGCTTCACAGTATGTCCTAAGGTGTGTGGATATGTACTTGTCAGAAGGATGTCTCTTGCTGTCGTTCTCCTGCCACTGCTGTATCCTATACCTAAAGATTTAGCAGCTGCAAACTAAGCTTTTCCTGTTTAATCCACTCATGGTCTATTATCACACATTCTTGATTTTTTCCTAACTTTTTTTGAATGGCAAATTAATGTAGAATTTCCTTCCCTTATATACATTATAGTCCTTCTCCATAACTGTATCATAGTTCTTCAACTGTGTTCTCACTTTTTTCATTGCTCATCAAGTGTAAAAACACAGCAAGGAAATCTGTTTCTTACAGATACATTAAATGCTTTGAACTAACCCTTTCATTTAATATACAGTGCAGAGGGTTTGAACTCTGCAGTTCCCTCAGGGAAACTATTCAGAAACTCTGCGTAATTCTTCAGAAGTGTGGTAGTAGATATAATGTAGCTGAGCTCTGCTTAACAAATTTTCTTAATATTCTGCTTCTCTCCTAGGTGTTATCTGAGAAAAAAAGTTGGCTTTGGTTTATTTGGTTGCTTGTTTTCCAGCTACATGGAAGAGGGAAGGAAGGTGAAGAAGATTTTGTGTTTGTTTTGGTTTGAGTATGTACCAATAACTTCGGGCATATTTTTTTGTCCTTACAGAGACTTTCTTTCTTTACTTCCTGTTCCATAATGACCTTTCTTCTACCTAACTTATCTCCCTTCAGTCCCTCCTTTCTTTATTGTAAAAGAAATTCAGAGTGTGTGGAATAAAACTCTGATGATTCAAATAAGTTCTCTGAACTTAACCTGTTGAACTGGGCTCCTTTCCAGATGTCTGTGCACAAGGGCAGATCCACATGCATCAATTACAAAGGAAATGACAGCTTTTCTGTACTTTCTCCCACAATAATTGCTTATCCCTCGCACAAAATACTAGGGGTTGTCTCAAAAGATTCATTTAATTTTACTTTAATTCTCAAAAGCTGTGCGCTGAATCTAAGATAGCTGTACTGAACCTCTCTCCAGCTGATAAAAAGACATTGACACATCCTGAGGACAGTTTAGATGAGATGATAATCCCTATAGCAGTTTCTCTGCTCTTTATTGACTACTTGGGCTTGTTTGGATGTGATACTGAGTTATTACATGGCGAAAGTTAGATGAGATAAATGTTATGTTTATTATCTCCAGACACAACAATACTGCTCACTGTTTACTGTGTTGTACACTATGATTTTAGGTCATTCTGCAGCAAATTCCCATGCATACTATCCATTGAGAGAAAAAAAAAAAACCCAGAAAAAATGTGTATGCATATCATATATATATGTATATACATGTAAAAGCACAAGAGAAACATAATTTTGTCCTACCTTTTTGATACTAAATGTTCCCTGCAAAGCTAAACTGTATACATATTTAAATCCAAACAAACCTAATGAAAT
The DNA here is from genome assembly GCA_025448015.1 of Bolborhynchus lineola. Classification (NCBI taxonomy): domain Eukaryota; kingdom Metazoa; phylum Chordata; class Aves; order Psittaciformes; family Psittacidae; genus Bolborhynchus; species Bolborhynchus lineola. Next base: position 7,466 of record JAOEHX010018851.1, on the reverse strand, counting down.
TCTCATTACAGTCCTAATCCTACAGTCCTTACAAACTTCAAACTACTGTTAGTTTCAAGCAGCTAAGGTATTGAAGTAAGAAGGTGAAGGTCACCCTGTCCTTTCCAGGCAGAGAATTACTGTCTCACTTAGGCAGCAGGTTTAGCTTCTTGCATGTTATCACTCTAGTATGATGACTTTGATATGAGATCCTGAACTGAAATGAAAAATTCAAGTCATTCTAGCCTAAATGGACACAAGTCTGAGACACTGACCTATAAACAGCTTTCCACCTACTGGAGAATTTTGTTTCCTGTTAACTATTAGAAACCAAGAAGGTTAATGCCAACAGGTAATCTGTGAGAAATATATTATGTATAAAAATAACAGCTTATATAGGCCTTTAGTAATAGCTGTCATTTAAAAAATCTCTGCACATAAAATTAGTGCTTTAGTGAGACAGAGAAAAGTGGACAAAAAGAAGAAGAAGCAACTTCGCATGCATGAAATTATTTTTGTATGTAAGAAATAATGTTTCCTATGTTTAATATCTCCATTTAATTATCTAGTCATATTCAAACCAAACAGGAACAGATGCTGTAGTCTTAAATTCTTAACAAATAATTCCGTTTTATATAGATATTTTACTGACACTGGGCAAGCTCTTAGCAGTGAAATACTGAGGCGTTTACAATATAATTAAAGCAGAAATCTTGAAAGTAGGTGGGAAGTGTATAATTGTTTGAAAAGCAGACAATGTTTCCCAAAATATCCATGACACTTTGCAATGGCTTAGTAATGCCCTATAGGTCATGTCGCTTTGATACCATTATTAAAAAGAAAATACTGGATTTTTAGTGAGAATAATAGATTTTATTTCTGTGGTATATATCTTCTAGCATAATCAACACATTTTACCTCAGATGCAAACAAAAGACTATCCCTAAGGCATCAATGTTATTTTGTATGGAAGAGACAATTCTGAGGATGTTTTTTATTGAGAAGCCTGTGAATTCTGAAGCTTGTGTAGTTTGAGAGAACTGATGCCGAGGATTTTGCATTGTGCTTTTCATATTTGAACATTAAAGACAGTGTAAATCTTTCATTTACTGCAGAGATGCATTTTCTTTGGAGCATTTTGGATGTCATTTATGCTTCCCATATTTCTCCTATACATAAATTTTTTTAAGGTTGTAAAAAAAACAAGTATCAGGAGCTTCAGATTATAGATACTAGAAGAGTCTATAGTCTTAAATCTGTGATGCGTTTTTTTTTTTTTTCAGATCAAGATCTGGAAATAGAAAGTTTAAATGCAATCTTATTAATTTAAAACAACAGATTCCTTTTTTTTTTGGGTTGTCTACTTAAGAAAAAATCTACCAGAACCAAAAGGTTATACAACCAAGAGAGACCTTGTGAGTGGGAAAAGGCAATTTCAGTGTTTTCAAGGCAACATGGAACATAAAGTATTCCATCTAATCTAAATATATATATAATATGTAATCATATAAACATATATCTAATTCTATATTGAACATAACTTTTTCTTTTCTTTTTCCCCTCAAGCCTTCCATTGAACACCTATAAGTTTCACTGTAACACTTGTAATTCTATATGACAATAAAATTATAGGGTATTTCCTGTTTTGCACGAATTAAGTATTGTTCAACTAAAACTATCAAGAATTCATCATATGTAGAGTTAGTAATCTCATAAATATCATAACAGGAATCCTCCAACAGCGCTTGATTGGACCTGTGAAGGAAAAAAAGATACTTGACAAATAAGGAAAACCCACCAGAACAAAGTTGGTTAAGAAAAGTAGGTATTTCAGGAGATAAAAAGATCCATAACATTGCACATGAATAGATGATTTCTTTGTGACATACACTGTTTACTTATTAGTCTATAATATATAATTAGTATACAGTATATAGTATATATTTATTATTATAATAATATAGTATATAATTAATATATAGTGTGATATACACTGTATACTAATTAATTATATTTAGGAATTACTGCAAACTAGAGTCTGAAATATCACTGGACTAGGAGATTTGTAATAACCCCACAGCCTCCTTTAGTATATTACAAAGGAAAGGGTTATTCACCTTGAGAGAACAGTCTCTGGATAACATACAGTGGAAGCTGACTCATAAAAAGCTCTAGGATGAGCTATTAGTGTGCCAATACTGAGAAGATGCAGGAAATAGGATAAAAAGGATTGTATTCATTAAGGTGAGACTGAGTGAAGATGTATAGAATATATGTGACAGTTTACATTTCAGTACTGCAAAATTTTCATCTCTTTCAAAGGCTGTAAGAACTGAATGAGTGTTGACATTTATCTAAATTCTCTCACTTTGAAAACATCTATACTTAAACTACCTATGATAAAAATGCCTAGGGGATAGAAACTTTGAGTTTGGCTCTGAGACATAAGATGGCTGCTAATGGTCTACGATTAGCAAGATTTTTGCCACTGGTATTTAGTTGCTTAATTTGCCAAGTATAGACATTTTCTAACCCACAGTGCAGTATCTGGCTCTAACCACTTTCAGAAATACCTGCCTGATTCTGGTGCATTCTCTGCACTCCTAGGTTCTTATTTAGATTTATTTTTCCAAAGGACGGTACCAGCTGACGTTACAGCAGTCGCAAAATAGCCCTACTGAATTTCTATTGGTCTTTATGTCTGTCTTCCCTCAGAAAATGTCACTCAAATGTCTAGCAATGGTAACTGTCACTTTCATATTTCTAAAAAAAATGATGACTCCTTCGTGGCTATAGGAGAAAAATGGTTTGTTAAGATACATGTACCTTTTTCCAGTATGTTAATAGTTTTAACTGGTACCATGTAAACTTTTTCATTTGTTTACTTCAGCAAAATTCTCATTCCAATAAGGCAGTGCCTTCAAAATGGAGGCAGTCTGACAGTAAAGTTGTTAGATATTATACAATCACAATTATCTGCAATTTCTTTTTAGTAATCAGTACACAAAAGTAAGAAATCATCCCAAAAGGAGGTGGTAACAGCTAAGCTTTTCTGTTTATTATTGTGCTTTCAGATGCTGATTTATTTGTTTCTGTGGTTTAATCTAGTAACTGTATAGTATGAAGCACTTGAACAGTCCTAAATAACATAAACTGAACTGCAGACCTCTCAGAAGTTTAGGCACCAACAAGCTACAGTATCTGAATCTCTTCCATTTATTTGAAAGAATCCCACTCTTTTGGATTCTCTTGATGCAAGTAAATATCTATTGACATTTAGGAAGAACAGATCATGTAGATATGACACAACATTTATTCTCCCAAAAGTGCTCTGGTGAAAAAGAGACTAGAATCCATGTTATATAAAACACAGCGCATTTCAAATGGCAGTATATATCTATGTGGGAGAAAATGAACCAGACCCTTGAATTTCCCCTGAGACCACTACAAATGCTTAAATCCTTTTGTATATGTTATGATGATGAGAATATCTCCAGGCTGTTATCATCAAGTTAGATACCTAAACAGATTCCTGAAATTCTGATTTTCACGATGAAAACGCCCAGGGTTGGTCAGAGCTCTGCCTAGACTTTCTCCTTATAATGTTACCAAAGGAAAAAAAGTGGGGGGGGGGAAGAATATTAATTTTTATTTTTTTTTTAACAGTGAAATCTCCAGGTCTTATTTCAGTTGCCTAAGAAACAAAGGCAGCTAAGCAACTGAGCATACCCAGTATGTCTTGTCTAATTTCAGATATTCTGGGGTATTCTACCTAGCCCTTTCTGTCACTCTAGAAGGCTATGGGGCTATGGGTATCCTGGAGGTCTTGCGGTATCTCAAATACAGAATCTCAAATTGAACTAAACATTGATGACAGCTGAGTTAAGCATGGACTGACTACAGAAAGCTTAATACAAAAGAAGAAGGGCTTATAAAGAGTTTTCTCCTGCCAGCCACATTCTTTTCAAAGAAGTCTCTACTCCAGTACAGATGGCAATCATGTCAGGGGCTTTCCTAGATACGATAAACTATGTTGTGCCCTGACTAGCCCCAGGAAGGCTTTCTGAGCCAGCTTGAGGCATGACAAACCGATTTCTGCTAAGGCTGCCTGAGGCTTCTGCTCCTCTTAGGAGTTTCTCAGCTTTGGTATGAGCTCTGAATTCATAGATCTTCCTAGGATTGGTCCAAGTGTTCTTTATGCACGCTTCCAAGGTCTGCAGACTTCTCTAGCTCAAGAATCTGAGTAACATGGTAAGGAAGAATCCTCCATTGGATTAATTTGTCCTAATCCTCTTAAATAACATAATATTAAATTTTAAAATTAATGTGTCAAACATGCTCCTATTTACTTTTTCCTTTCTTCCCTTGCAGAACATAAGACTTCCATAAAAAAGAGCATTGTAGATTGAGAGGTGCTGAGATACTGAAGTGGTGAATGGAAAACATAGGAAAGCTGAAGCTGGATTACAATATTGTGATATTAGTGAGTCAGTTGTGTCTGTATCCACCAGTATAGGAGGAAGAGTCTATACTGACAAACATCAAACTGCTTTAGAAAAAGAGATGATGAAGCTGAAAGTGATATAATTCATGAACTAAGAACAAGGACTTGCATTTGAGTAATCTATTTTGAAAGGAAGAATTTGTCTGGTAAATCAGTCCCAATTATTTCATGTGATACAAAGTGGGAGCTAATTAGATGCTCAAAGTATTTATACAAATTAAGCAAAAAACAAAACTCTAAAGGGGGTAATTAAATGTATTTGAAATTAGTATTTCATTGAAGAGGCCTGGAGAGATGCCAAAAGCAGGATACCTCCCTCAGAAAGCCTATTCTGCATTATTCTATGAGTCTGATGGAAGTTCAAATGACTCAGAAGTTACAAGACTCTTAAAAAAATATGTATAAAACCATGAAGTATTCACTCTTTGCATTTGTATTCATATTTCTTCTACTTGTTCAACTAGCAACACATGGTGTTAAGAGATTATAGGGAGAAAAAACTGTAATGGAGGAAACAAGTTAAAAATAATTCACCTCTTTCTCAGCAGGGGTTTCATTTTAGTTTTAAAGATACTGTTGTAATGCTACAGCTATATTGTAGATGAGATACAGTTTTGATTAAAGGATGTGCCTATTACACGTCTCTACAGGGATGTGTCTTATAGCCATTATGGATCAAGATAGAACTACTTACCCTACCTTTTCCCAGTTGATGCAAACAATTTAGTTTTTGCTAAAATATATCTGTAGAAAATTACAGCATTTTTTCTCACCCTCAGTCCATCAGGAGTAAAGCCAAGACTTTATTCACCCTTGCTTCCCTCCAGACAATCACTCTTGTTTTACCTTTTTCATGATAAAATGTGTGCAGTGACATTTCTAAACAGTTCTCACACTCCTGCAGAACCATCCTCCGTAGGTTATGTACATGTTCTCACCTAGGAAAGCACCGGCTGTAGTTTTGTGACTGTCAGGTCTTGTCACTCCAGTGATCTGAAGTAAGTCTGGAATTTCCTGAAGAAATGTGCACTTAACCATTTTATGACTTGATAAAATGGTACCTTGATAATCAGAAAATATCCGTGCTTTTTGAATTTTAGGAGACAAGGTAACACCCCAAATTTTAAATTTGGCATGATAGGTAATTTGAAAGGAGAATACATTTATAACTGTCAGAAGAAAATGTGAAAAATGCTTTTCAACATTTTTGGGGGAAAGGAGAAGGAAAAGAAGATCCTTTCTATTCAGACTTGAGATAACATATGAGAAAAAACAGTAGATTTGAAAAATCAGAAAACATTTTTTTTAGCATCCTTACAGAAGCCAGAATATCTTCTTTCTCTATTGGATAAAATCAAAACATATTTCCCTCCAAAGTAATATTTTTTACCAAGTCAATACTTAAATGTTGAGATATGATTCAAATCAGAAGTTTGAATATTGAATTTATCTAACGTACGTACACCTTAGCCAGCTCCTTTTCCCTCAGTATGCTGCTTGTATGATCTATATCACAGTAACTCCTAGAAAAGCCCAGTGCAGCACTTGCTCAAAATCCCTTTGCTCAAAATCAGAACAAAAAAAGTCGTTCTTGCTCCAATGTATCTAAACTTAAACAGGGGAAGTTTAGATTGGATATGAGGAAGAAATTCTTTGATATAAGGGTAGTGAGGCACTGGAATGGGCTGCCCAGGGAAGTTGTGACAGCTCCATCGCTGGCGGTGTTCAAGGCCAGGCTGGACAGAGCACTGAGTGACATGGTTTAGTGTGAGGTGTCCCTGCCCATGGCAGAGGGGTTAGAACTAGATGATCTTCAGGTGCTTTTCAACCCTAACTATTCTATGATTCTATAATTCTTCACCATTTCGTTTTTATGCCATTATTAAGTACAGACCTTCTATACTGCAGATCTCTAACAAACCTGTAAAACTTGAGGTGTGTTCTTGGACTATGCAATCTGAAAGGGTTATTTTTTGATGAAGAATAGATTTACTTAATTCTGGATATCATCCCAAAGCTACTGTAAGTTATTCTGTATTTATTTAATGGTGCTTTCTCTCCTTCCTTCCTTCCCCCCTCCCACACCGCCCAAGATCAAAAGAAATAAATAGATATAGGATAAGAATATCTGGTAAATTACTTAATTTTACCCTTGTATTTTACTCAGCACTGAAAATGTAAATATGCATACGTATATGCACATCTTTGTTTGCATATGTGAGCAATAGAGTCTATCTTTTAGTAGATTTTATTATGCTACTCTTTGAAGCAGTAAAATTAGTTATGGTACGTTTATTGATGCTGATTATAGGGATGTCTGATTTTGTTTAGCATTCATACTGCACAGTAAGTGTCTTTTATAACCACCTTACTTTCACAGATGATTTGTCCCACTGTAAAATCATTAAGGACATTCATTAGAATTTGTCACTCTGTTCCAGCAAACTAATACTTTTCAAAATAAAGGTTCAGTTGTTTGTGTTTAAATTCAGTCATGTTTTTTTTCAGGCTTTAAGCTATTCTTTATTTAGTATATTGGTAAGTGGCTCAGGCACTGCTTAGTATTCTAAGAAGTTTTAAATTTTTATTCCTGTCTTCTGATTAGAGTCAAGTTTAGAGCTACTGTGTTTTTCTTCAGTGCCAGAACCCCTTCCCCCTAGTTTTTAAATGATTCACTGGAGATTATTTTCTACCTGTAGGGAAGCTCTTCAACAAGTCTGTTCTTTTGTTATTGAGAAGGTTCGTTAGAGTTCTCAGGCCCTTCAGATCTCATTGGGCCTGTTTTGGCCCTTGCAGACGGTTAGACTACAAAATGGATGAAAAACTGCAGAAAGCTGAACTCAGAGTATAGCAATCAATGAATCTGTCGTGGTTTAAGCTGTAAATCAGCCACGCAGTCTGTTCACTCACTTCCCCCTCCTAAAAGACCTGTAGTGGTTTCAGCCGTAAAACAAGCAGTTTGTTCACTCACTTCCCCCTCCTT
>JAOEHX010018843.1:0-44990 GCA_025448015.1 Bolborhynchus lineola | reverse complement strand
GGAGCCGGACCCGGCTGCGCTGCGCTGCGCTGCTCTCCTCTCCTCTCCGCCCGCCGCTGGGAGCCGCGCACGGCAGAGCGCGGGGCTCGGAGCATGGCCATGCGGCACCGGCGCCCGCAGGCACGGGCTTCGGAGCGTTCCACTCGCCAGAGCCTTCAGCTGTGCCAGAGGAGGAGCAGAGCGAGCTCAGAGGCACTCGCACCTCGAAGGAGCTCTGCTTGGACTCTGCTGCTGCTGACAGAGCTCCACAGATCCGCTTATAGCCACTGACGGAGGAGGAAGATTCTTCCCAACAGCAAGAGTTCTCCAAGCGGGGAGTGGAAGGAGGCACTTTTCCCCCCTCCTTCCCTGTTTGGGAGAAAGGAGTTGCCCAACCTGGTCATGAGACTTTTCCACACTTCCCAAAGCAGGCTCCTGAAGTTATGACACTGCAGCATGGAGAGGCTGGGATAGTGCAGTCCCGAACAGCCCCCCAGCAGCACACCCCGAGTGCTGGCAGGCACAGGAGATGGAGAATGAGGTTGGCAAAGCTGTGGACAATCAGATGGACAAATACGTGTAATAATTTGGAAGTTTCCTTTATCTTTGCTTTGATTCTGCTGCCTTTTTTCCTCCCTGATTTGCCATGCCTTTATCCCTATAGTGATTTAGCTGTGCTGTTAATGCTTTCTTACCATTCACTCTTCCATTTAGAGTTACAATAATGGGGAAATCAGAAAGTCAAATGGATATTGTGGAAAAGTCAACAAAATCTGGGAAGAAATCATGGAGCTCTGTATCCATCGGTCTGGCCGTCTCCCTGCTCCTCATGACCTGTGCAGCAGTCGCCCTGGTGATCCTCTACGCCAGCAGCAGAGGTAAGGAACCTGGGAATAAATTCCCCTCTTCCCTCTGCAAATGACATGAGGTGTTTTTGCAGAGCTACGTGAAAAGTGCAGGGAGACGGCGCGGTCCCCCCCGCAAGGGACGCGACTGCCTCTGCCTTGCGCCAGGCTCAGGCATGCGGAGGGTCAGCTGCGATTTTCTTTCATTTTTAAGTTATGTGATGGAACATTCTATGTGTTTAATTCATTTCATGCATTTGCTCGAGTTCTGCATTGTTTTGCCAACAGTTCTTGTACTGTTTCAGAAGGAAGATGTGTGTCTGTGTGCTGACATTTCCTTATCTCATAGAAGCCTGAGTCAAGGTTTGTTATTGCCAGGAGTTGTAAAGGGGGGATTACTTATTACAATGGTGCGCTGCTGAGGAAGGGAGGCTACTTCACTATCACATCAGGCAGTTTGATCCCTCGGTGAGGTTTCAGTGGCTTTCGTGCAGAAGTCTTGCCAGGAACCTGACAGTGAGGCGCATGAAGGTGCTGTGCCTGAATACACCAGCAGCAGAGCATGCTTACGCTCAAAACTAAGTTTTCCCACTAGCGCATCAAATGCAAAGTCCTATTTAAAACCCCTGTGAAGCAGAACTGGTAGCAGCAGCTGCCTCATGTTCCTCATTTCCATCAGTGCCTCTCGGATTTGGAGCTTTGCTGAAACACCAGGGAACAAAACTAAGCATGAATAGCGAAACTGAAGTGAGGCACTGTTTTCTCCCTACCTTGCCACTGCATCCCCTGCCTGCAGTGAACCGCTTTCCTCAGCACTTGTAAGTAAAACACTGCACAATGCTGAGTAATATTCACGGGAAAAGCCTTTTTACTGCTCACTCCTTCTGCTACCAGCAATTCAGTGTTATCAGCACTTGTTTCAGCATTAAACCTCAGAGCATTTGGTACTGACAATACTCATCAGCAAGTTTATTCTATTCTATTAGTTCAGGAGATAGGAGGAAAGAATTGCTGAGGGCTGTGTCCTAAGGGAGGAGTTCCTGTATCAAAATATTGAGCTATGCAGAATTTTGCTGCATGCATGCCTAAAGGAGGTTACAAATCTGCTCTGTATCTTTGCTGCTTGGGTGCAGGCAAACCAGAGTTCAGGTACCAGTAACATCTGCCCAAATGTTGGTGTCTCATCCCGATCCATGTGAATCATTCGTGCACATGAAGCAAGTGCCGTTACATTTCTTTGCTGGAAGGCTTATCTGTCAGAAAGCAGTTCCAAAATCCCAAGTGCTGTGCAGGCTCCTATCAGCAGTTAAGCTTTCACGGGCAATGTTTCCGAGATTCAGACATCCCTGGGCACAATGTGAGTGCAAGGTGACTGCAGAGCTTACCTGATGCTTGTCCTGTACAGCAGGCAGCCCCTCAGGCTCTCCTCTCCTGCCTTCAAGGAGTGTCTGCAGCACTGACCTAGAGGCAGCTTCTGCCTGTTTATGTTTGGGTGTGCATAGCTCACTACTTATAGCAGTTAGCTCTGTAATACATGTAAATATTGACTGGGATCTTCATCTATGTACCTAGCCAACAAACACACTGAAGCTCTCACAGCAATACAGTTACATAGTTCTAGAAGCAGTTTGAGGAGCTTTTGACACTAAAGAAGTTTCCATACCCACAAAACCTCATCTAAATAAGCTAAAGGAAAATGAGAATATAAGAGTAATATTTGGGTGATCATGGAAAGGGAAGCAGACAGAACTGAAGTCGTTTGGTTTTGACACCGAATACACCATGCTCTCAGTCTTTCCATCACACCCTCACGTACAGCTCTCAGCTCTGTTCTACAAATATTTACTAACCTCCAGGTCTCATTGCTTGGTAGAAAGGCTGCAGGACAAAGAGCATCACACCACTGTCAGTGACTTCTCCAGACAACTTAGTTACACACAACTGCCACCCTCACTTCATTGCTGGTCCTGACCGCTCAAAGTCATGTTAATTTAACTGATATTTCATTCACTTTCTGGCTTCCAAGTTTGTAAGGTTCTTCTAAAGCAAGATTCACAAGTGTTGGGGGTTTGCTTGTGTCTGCATCCCCACAGGTTTGAAGACACTGACATTTGGTACAGCACTCTCAGATGAAGAGCAGCTAAATTTGGCAGTTACATTATTTGTGGCAAACAATTTGGTACTAGAATAGCAACAGAGGCAGTCCGCAGTGCTAACAGCACTTGTGCAGATGAGATCTGTGCGATAAACAGAGAAGGTGCTGAAAGGTAAAGCTCACACTTGACTGCCTGATGGCAACTGTGGATCTAATTGTTTCAATGTGTGCCATCCCCAGCCATCTGTGGCCCTCCAAACACAGTGGGAAAACACTAAACACAAACTGTGCTTGTGCAGAATGATTTGCTTTTGTTACCTAAAAAGGAACTTCAGAAATGCTGTGAAAAGCAACTTGTGTTTTAAAAACTGGACATGCGAGAGATGAACTGGTGAAGGGCACCTCGTGCTCTCCAGAGCTCGGAAGTTACTCTTCAGGCTGCAGAGTGCTCTACGATTCTTTTCTACCTACAAGACTATTGACAGAGCAAGAGTGTGACCTCCCTAATGAAGTACAAGCAAGGGTAGTGGTGCAGAGGTCCTGAATTTCAAGAGCCAGGAAAGAACTTATCCTGCACAAAGGAGCTCCAGCGATCAAATATTCCCGGTCCATTTCTGTTCCTTTGCATCCCTCTCTGATTGTGTAAGAGCTGTACAGAAAGAAGGTGTCTCGAGAGGAAGAGGTGGGGAAATGGAGTGATTAATTTTAAGAGATAAAAAAGCCTGTAAGGATCTGGGGGAACTTGGCTGTGGGAGAAGCCAAGTGGGAGGTGCAGTTTGATGGGAGAAGAGACAAGAACTGATTCCCTGCAAACCCTTCCACTGATGTCTTCACTTTCTCTGCAGCACAGGGAACATGGGATTCAGAGCCGAACAATCTGTGCCAATCTTCCTCTCCTACAAATCACTATCTTCATGCCTTACATTACTGTCAAACATGAGGCTATGTCCCACTTATGATCCTACTCACAACTCTATGTTCAGTAATTTCCCATTACATCCACAGGATTTTAGACATTGGTTTTGTTTCAGCTTTCAGGCTTTGAAGAACATTAACCCAAGTTGTCCCTTCCACACCTCTATTGCAGCAGTCTTTGTCCATGGCTATCAAAGCAGGAGTCTCTCTCATAGCTCAACCTGTCAGCAGTATTTAACAGGGGGGAAAACCAAGTATATAGATAAATAGAGGTATTTCTACCAAAACTTGGGCAGTTGTTTTTAGCAAAGTAGTTTGAGAAAATGAAGTGCAGAGTTGCCTGGCTCAGGCTTCAGAAGGTGTGGTTTATGTTTGTTCCCAGTGGTTTGGAGTTCCAGAGGTACAGCAGGGAGAGCATCAGTCAAGGGAGCAGAGACCCAGTGAACACACTGTGAAGTAGAGCAGGGCAGTGTTGGTCATCTCTCATACAGTCAGGGTGGCTTGGTTCTGTGTCAGGAGTGCTGCTGAGGCATAAGAGAACTGACAGAAAGCCAAAGGAGCCCCTTTCAGAAGTAAGCTGAGCGCCCCTCTGCAGCCATTTCTGGGGTTGTGGCACAGAGCCCTGAGCATGCAACCAAAGCTTCAGAACAGATTTGGCTTCCCAGACTTTCACGGCTCAGTGACACTTCCACAATCACAAGGGCTCTGCGAACGAGGTGAGTTCGAACCCTGCTGAAAGCAGCTGGGTTCCAGAAACTGACGTGAGGCACTGTCAGGTTACATTAAAGAAGCTGACCAATTGGTACCCATGCTCTGCTCATCCCATGTTCAGGTTGCCAGACACTGAACTGTAATCAGGCATGCTTAGTTATTCTAATGCAGATCTGCTCCCACACAGCACAACAGCTCGCAGCTGAACCCGGAGCGGTACATTCCCAATCACAGTGGGGGCTTTTTATGTTGCTTCCACTGATGAACTTCAAAGCCCTCTTCTCCTCCCCACTGCTTTATTTCCCTGTGAATTACTGTAATCTTGTTTGCTGTCACGTAAACACTTTAATTGGAAGGGATTTTAGTAGCTCTTTTCTGCAGACATCCTAGCGTAAGGGTCAAACAGAAGTTTAAAACTATGGCCAATCCTGTTGCGAAGGAAGAGTATCAGGTTTTCCTTTTCCAGTGTGGAAGCAAGTAGTTGTCTGTTTAACGCCAGCAGCTACTGAGCTAGTCCAGGCTCACAAAGGGAAACTGAACCAGCAAAATTAGCTTGTCCCTGGGCAAAGGCCACTCTTGAGGCCGAGTGCTTGGATACCCCCACCCCAGTGCCATAGTGAACAGCACACAAGCAGCCTGACCAGCGCCACAAGCACATTCGCTTCAGTACTCAGCATGAAAAACTACACGTTCATGTGCAAAGGCTTCAGTGTAAGTCCACAGCAGAACTCTGAAGGTCATGAAAGAGCTTGGATGTTTAAAGCATCTCAACAGATTGTCTAGACAGGGATCTGATACACTCAGTATGCGCCAGGCAGACTGTGGAGGCCTGTTAGTAGGTATTCTCCTTCCAGGAGAGCTCACACTCGCCATCAGGACTGCTGTAATACTGCTTCCAATAAATTCCTCATACATCTGCAGATAGGAGATGTCCTCACAGCTGTCAGTTGGTACCATTTACTGGCACTAACATCCACTCACTTGCGCCAAAACTGAACAGGGCTGTCCCTGAGGTTGGGCTGCTGGCAAGTGACATTGGTAGCTTTTTCTTTCCAAAACAACTAATTTACCTGCTTCCTTATTCCTCTTCCTGCAGGCACTCACTATGGCACCAATTCAGGCAGTGTATGTACCACCCCTGGATGTGTTACAGCAGGTAATGATTGTTACTATGAATGATTATTGAGAACTTTCCCTCAAAGAGAATGTATTCTACACATGGGGCTATTCTCCTGCTTATTTTTGGCATCTGCTTGCACACCTCAAGACAGCAAAGACTCCAGCACAGATGTTCCCATCACTGCCTTCATTGGTGGGTACCTAAGCTAGGGCCCAGGGAAGAACAGGCCTGCCATTCAGAGGCTCCCTCTGGAAAGCAGTACAGTGGCACTGTAAGTGTCTGTCAGAGGCTTCCTTGCATTGCATGAGAAAATAGGATACGTTGAGTCACAGTGCACGAGTCTTATCCTCTGTAAGTAGCATAGCAAGGTACCTTCTTGCCAGGTGGCTTTTTGACAGCCTTTGGTAGTCCCAGAGACTACCGGGCAGCCTCTGGAATTCACCTCTCCGATTTTGATACCCAGCTGCTAGAATAATCCAGAACATGGACCCAACAGCTGACCCGTGCAAGGATTTCTACCAGTACGCCTGCGGGGGCTGGCTGAACCGGCATGTCATCCCAGAGACCAGCTCCAGATACAGCATCTTTGACATCCTGAGAGATGAGCTGGAGATCGTCCTCAAAGGTAGGAATAAGGCTCCTCTCTCCTTGGCTGTCCACTTGTGGTTGCTTTCACATGTTACTGCACATTTGACAGAGAAATGACCTTCCATAGGAGAGCTGTGTTGATTGAGACCTTTTTCTCTAGTCCTTTAATCTCCACATCTCTTACTACAGCCATTTTGTGGGAACATCCTGCTCCCACTACAAATTAGCCATAGGTGCTGTGGTAGTAACTTCAAAAGGAGCACTACAAGCTGTAGCATGACCTTCCTGACACTTTTTCCATTAATAGCCTCTTTAAAGAGCACTCTATTGCACAGTGATTGAAGCCTACAATAACAGGTACTTATCATAGCCCTGAACTCTGTGATTTCTTTGACAAGATCAAAGCTCTCCAGAACAGAACTCGCACTGGTTCTTTCCCCAGGTGTGCTGGAGACTTCAGATCAAGGGGACAGAGAAGCATTTCAGAAAGCAAAAGTACTTTACAAATCATGCATGAATGAGAGTGAGTATCTCCTGATTCCATTAATTCTCCTGTTCAATACCAGATGTACAAAAGTACCAAGGTCCTCTTAAGCAAAAGGCAAGTCAGTATCCATCTAATCTGCATGGCTTTGCCTGGAAGGCTAATCTTCAGATGAAGATACCTTGGTACATCATTAAGGCTTAAAAGACACATTCTGGGGCGTAGGAAGGACAGATACTTATTACCTACCTCTTGTATTAATAGAAAGCCTTCCCTTCTGAACGCAAAAATGTGTCCCATTTCCTCCTTTCCAAACTAATTCAGTCAAAATCAGTACTGAAGTCAACAGAAGTACTTGATTAATTTTCTGAAGACCGATGTAGGATGACTGACCTATATCTCTTATTTTCTGCTATGACAAATGCAGTTTCAGATTTAAACTGTCAGGCCTGTTACCTGTGTTAATTCATTCCCCCTCAACCCCCACAAAAACAATATAATGTTTGGTTTTCCACTCTCAGGTCTGATAGAGCAGCGAGATTCATTGCCTCTGCTAGAGGCCTTAAGGATGGTTGGAGATTGGCCAGTGGCTTCTGCAGACTGGAATAAGACCAAAGGTAATGCTGTGCCTTCAAGTGCAGGAGCGTTAAGTGAGAATTAGGAGACTACCAACATTGAATTAGATCCTCATTTTAACTTTTTCTTCATTAATTAAAATCAGGTTATCATACATATTGAGCACAGTGTCCTGTACAAGTATTCCCACATCATGTCCAATTTGGTTCTAAGGAGTTTCAGCAATAAGCTTGAAACTACACAACTGAATCAGTCCTCATACATATTGATAAATGATGTATATTTTCCCTTTCATCTCCCAGAGGCAAAGTGGAGCATGGAAGAAAAACTCTCCATAATGAACTCCAGATTTAACAAACGTGTCCTCATCGACATGTTTGTGTGGAATGACGACCGGGATTCCAGCAGACACATCATTTATGTAAGGAAAACATTTCAGGGATTATTATATGCCAGAATCATAATGGATGGCTATTGTCACTGCACAGAGATCAGCTTCCTTTAGTCGGGGGTGCGTACAACACCGGCACAGTCTGGGCACCAGTTCTGAACCCCAGTGGCAGTCCTGTTGGGACACATTTGATGGAAGCATAATTTGTGTTGCAGTCAAAGAAATAATCAATGGACCTTTGCTGATTTACAGCATTCAAGGGTTGTAAATTCTTGTGTCCTGCAAAGTGAGGTTTAATATACAGCAGGAAACCATGTTTTTAAAGTATGTAGACA
Source organism: Bolborhynchus lineola (assembly GCA_025448015.1). Classification (NCBI taxonomy): domain Eukaryota; kingdom Metazoa; phylum Chordata; class Aves; order Psittaciformes; family Psittacidae; genus Bolborhynchus; species Bolborhynchus lineola. The sequence goes on along the minus strand of JAOEHX010018843.1, from coordinate 36,951 downwards.
ATTCTTCAGAGCCTGTTCATGTAGCTCATGCAGGAATTCCAGCCCTCAAGTCAAACAACTTCTTTTTTAAGTTGCTTAAATTTATTTCTAGATCCCAAAGGTTATGGAAAGATTTGGTTAATGACCCACAGCAAGCATCCATCCTGCCCTTATCCAAAATTCAGAGACAAAACTGAACTTTCTATCTCACCCCAGTTCCTAAAGGTCTTTGATTAAAGAGTGTACTTGTGTCATTCCAACACTGAAAGGATGGCAGAGGAAGCATTCTGTGTTGCCTTTCAAAGATACTTTTGGACAACACCAGTTCCTGTTCCTCACTAACTAAAGAAATGTATGATTTCCTTCAGATTGACCAGCCAAGCTTAGGAATGCCATCCAGGGATTATTACTTCAATGGAGGCAACTATCAAAGAGTAAGTATTTCTTTCTAATTTATTTACAGTGCACTAATACAACTTCATTACTGACCTGTGTGTTGGCAACCTCAAATACACAAATCATTACAACATAGGACAATCAGAGCCAGACTGTGGTGTCATTGCTACAGTTTCTCCTAATTACACCAAAATTGGAGAGTTTGCTAAAGGACTGACAACTGCAAGTGTCAAACCTCCCAGACCTGGCCACTTCATACGGATGAGGAAGGTCTGGGGAAAGAAAATCATCATTGCTTAGAGCTTAAAAGTGTCTCTAATTTGAAGGATAGGTTCATATTTTCAGTGCAGGTTATCTTGGATTCACTTATATCTTCTTCTAAAGCCACTGCTTCTGGTTACTATTTTATAAACTACTGGAAAGGTGGATTATAGATATAGAAGAACTATTGTCATATTGGACCATATCTGAACATATGATACCCCAAAATAAATTTGGTGGAACACCAAAATATTCAGAATTTTTTATGTGTTCATTTAGGGGAAAAAAGTTTAAGGACAGTGTTTTACATGGAGCAGCAGAAGCTGTGTGAATGGAACAGATCCTCAGCTAAGAATCAGTAAGAATCGGCTGCCATTTACCCTCCCTTCTCTCCCAGATTACATGAAAACACAAAAGAAACTCCATGCAGTTGTATTGGGAACTGCAGATAGCTGCTGGAACTGGGATTGTGTTCTGCAAGTTTCACCTCTATAGTGCCAGATACAGTAGAAAGAGGGACATTTGTGCATCATCACATGGAAGTCAGACTTAGATTGACTCGTAGGAGGCAGAAAATCAAGTACAGAACACACAATCCTAAATTAGCAAAAGAAAACCAGTACTGCTCAATACAGTTTTAATTTGAAGCTATAAAGAAGAAGGGCAGAGGCTGTGGTTTTAACCTTAATGAATAAGGAGGAGACATGACCCCTTTCTGTTTGGTATTTACCAGCTCGCTTCCCACAGACAATGCGCCAAACTCTGATGACCCAAACCCCCCCTGTGCTTAGTCCAGCATCTTTTGGCAGAGCTCCTGCTGAGGCCTCTGGGAACCTGGCCTGATTAAGGCTCAGCATTCAGCCTCAAAACACAAATCATCCTCATCATGGAAGTGCCCAGACTCCATTTCGCAACAGTTCCTGTATTTATCTGGTTTCTAAGGTCTATGGACGAGAAGGATGCAAGAATAGGTACTATTAAGCTTTCCTGTATCAGTAGTCCCTCAGCAGCCAAGTATTTTTTCAAGGTCCATTCTGAGGCATAAATCTCAGCCATACCCTCCTAATTGAAATAAAGCAAAGTTATCACTGGGAACCATCTGAGACAGAGCTTTTCTTTCAGACAATAAAAACAGAGTTTAGAAGATTTATGGTATTACTTTCAAAGAAGTTAAACCCCTCTATGTTTACCCTGGTATTTGGCTAGTAGGGATCACTGTTCCCACAGTGTAACCCAAAGCACAGAGCTCTCTTTTTGCTCAAGTGGTAACTCTAACTGGGAATGCCAGAGTTGGATTGCACAGGTAAGCAGAAAGTGTTGCTTTCACTCTGTATTTTGAAACTGCAGACTGCACTCTAAGGCATTCCAGAATGAACTACTGTCTTAGGTATTGCGGTACTGTCTACAACAGCAGTGGTTGTGAGGGAAACAGGAAAACTGGAGTGGGGAGGGTTGCTTTGGAGGCAAGGGCAAAGGCTGTGACCCTGGGCCCAACTCTTTCACAGCACACCTTAAAGCTGAAGGAACAAGAAGAATGGCTGCTCAATGAGAGGTGATAGACAGCAAACGTTTTCTTCACAATGCTATGCACATGCTCTGTTTCTTGTGTGCAGGTGAGAGAAGCTTACCTGCAGTTCATGATCACCATTGCCAAGATGATCCGGGAAGACAAGAATATGTCTAAAGATGATTCTTTTGTCCAAGAGGAAATGGCAAAAGTTATGGAGCTCGAAACAGAGATTGCAAATGTGAGTACAGAAATCTGGATACTGGGGAGGGAGCAAGGAGCAAGAGGGAGAACCTGGTTTGCATGTTACCTGAGTGTGTGCATGTGCACCTGCATGCATGTGATTTCAGCCACTGTCACTTGTGCCAGCTGATTCTAGTAATAACCCTGTGAATGTCTTCAGGCAACTACCCCAGCAGAAGAAAGGCATGATGTAACCCTGCTGTACAACAAAATGACCTTAAAAGAGCTACAGGAAAAGTTTGCACTGAACGTAAGTGTTTAAAGAACAGTCTGATACTTGCAGCCTCCTCTTACTGCCATGCCCATTGGAAATGGCTTTGTGAATCGATCAGTGGTGCAAAAAAGAGGTATAAAATCATTCCCATTCTAAATCTTGTATTCAAAGTCTCTTACAAAACATTTTTCTACTGAACACCACTACAACTACATTGAATCCCATAGTCGGTAGGAAGTCCAGACAGCTACTAAGGCACTGAAACATCTGGTATTAGCACATGTCTTTCTGTCTGCCTAGGAATTTAACTGGACCTTCTTCATCCAAGGTGTCATGTCTTCAGTAAGTGTTCAGGTGGATCAAGAAGAAGAGGTTGTTGTATATGGCATGCCCTATCTGCAAGAGCTGAAAGCAATTATCTCCAAGTACTCAGCAAGGTAAAGAAACTGGAGAACATCCAAGACAAAAGTCATGGAAGTACTGTGGGAATGTACACTATTGGGCCCACTTGCTAGCTGTGCCAGAGCCTCTGAGACAAATGACCCCACTTCTCTGCGAAACATGGGTAACGTCTTCAGAGGTCCTTGGGTACCAAAGTATCCGTGGCACTGGGTGTCTCCCTGCTTAGAAAAGGGTAAATGGGAAGAAAAAAGATACATCAGAGGCATATGGCTCTTGTTCTCTAGAAAGAAAATAATCCCTAACAGACATGGTAGTCCAGGCCTCAGCCTGGAGGCCTCCACAGCAGGTTAGATGAGAACAGCCACCTGCAGATGCTATGAACGTGATGACTGGCAGCAATCATTTGCTTTCTTATCTCCCTTCAGAGTTAAAATCCTCCTCTGCCTGCCTGCACTAGCGTTGCTCTTCCCAGGGGATTAAGCTCAGCTTTGCTTTCCCACACAGCACCATCCAGAACTACCTCATTTGGCGACTGGTGATTGATCGGGTCAGCAGCTTGAGCCGGCGTTTCAAGGATGCTCGGGCCAGCTACAGGAAGGTATTTCCTCTCTTCCTAAAGAGATCATAGAGCATAGTACTAGAATAGAGCCCCAGAGTCACCAGATCAGGTCCTTGTCAACACAACATCTTTATGTCATGTCACCCCAAAAAAAATCCAAGAACAGCAATCACAGCAATGGAAACCCTTGTCTTAAGTTAGCCTCCTTTTAGGCAATGACTTAGGGAAGAGATGCACAGGCAGAACTAATCCTGGGCTGCTTTGTGCGACAGGCACTTTACGGGACAACACTGGAGGAAGCCCGCTGGAGGGAGTGTGTGAGTTATGTCAACAACAACATGGAGAACGCAGTGGGAGCAATGTATGTCAGGGAGACATTTGCTGGTGAGAGCAAGAGGATGGTATGTAGTTACCCTTCATACTACTGTACAACCACAATGTCTGCAGTGCCCATTCCCCTCCACCTGATCTCCCAACCTATTTTGTCTGTTAAAGAAATCCATCAGCCCAGAGTCAGAAGGCACAAGGATGCATTTATGATGCTCTTTTAAATGCAGAGTACCATGTTTTAGAGCACAGAATATGGGGGCATCATCTGTCAGTAGGAAGCTTTTCACGCCTCCTTAGCTCCACCTGGGAAAAGCAGCATGGAAATGATTTGTTTCTTACTGCCTCTCTTTAGGTCCGAGATTTAATAGACAAGATTCGTGAAGTGTTCATCGAGACTTTAGATGAGTTACAGTGGATGGATGAGGCATCTAAAGAGAAAGCTCGCGAGAAGGTCAGAGAGAACAAAGAACTTCAGTATTCCATCGTGAATATGTAATCTTTGGAATTTTGTACCATCACTATTCCCAGATCCTCTACAAATTACAGGAAAAGACCTCAGTGTTCACTACCCTGTTCTCTGTTATCCTGTTACATTGTCTTTTTCTTTTTAATCCTTTGTTAGCTCACATACATTTTGATTTCCTTTTAATGAGTCTTGTGAACCACATTAAGTCTCACCAGGCAACAGGGTGCATTTGAACAAGGTCTTTAAATATTTGCTGCCAGTTTCTCACAGACAATTCAGAGGAAACATTAAACTCTTTTCTTCTAGGCAATGGCAATTAAAGAACAAATTGGCTATCCAGATTATATTTTGGAAGATCAGAATGAAAAACTGGATCAGGAATACGCCAACGTAAGAACGCTGTGCATGCCTCCATGTATAACAGCCTACACTTATTTTCTTGCCTCTTGCAATACCTAAACCTGTGCAAGTGTGATTTCCAAGTGACTGGGAAGCACACGGAATTGGTTGTGTTGAACATGCTAACAAACACATGCATGCAAAAAGCTAACTAGTGAGTGATACTTGTAATCAAAGCATTGTTCAGGAGATAGAAACTGTGGTATGAGGAACCCCTCTGTCCCATCAGCTTACTCATAAACACACTTGGTTCTGTTTCTTCAGTTAAACTTCAGTGAACAGAGTTACTTTGAAAACATCCTGGAAAACCTGAGAGCTGGAGCCCAAAAGAGCTTGAGAAAGCTTCGTGAGAGAGTTGACCAGGACATGTAAGTTACAGCCACAACTGCCTTCCGAGATAAGGGTGACGAGGGGTAAGTCCTACACTGTGGATAGCAGAGAACGCCTTGAGAAAAAAGTATGTCAAACACCTCTTTACAAAGCCTACAATTTCAGAGTTATTAATAAGCAAGCAAACAAAAACTCCCCAGAGAGAAGCATCAGTCAAATTGTTGCAAAGCCTGCTCATTTCTTCTGTCCCTCTTCCTATGAAGTGTTTTTAACTCGGAACACAAGCACACAATGCAGACACTTAGAAACCTCAGGGAGTTACTGGTGAATAATTTACCAAGGGAGTCTTCTGGACAGTCAGCTAAAAACCAGCATTTTCTGCTTCCTCATGTCTGGAGGAATCAATCATGGTGTTCTTCATAGGAAGAATTCTTGCACAGCACTGGTGTCCTTAAATCCACAAACTTATTGATCACTGCTGCCTTTTAGAGTCTGCAGACAGATGGTAGCCCTTCAGCCAGAATTCCTGACATCCCTGCTCATTAAGGCACGGTTTAAAGCACATTTGTGGGAACCCTTTCATGGATTCATGAATTAGGCCTTTTTTGCCTGGTAGCTTGATGATGTATGAAATACTTGGCAGTTTTCCCATGTAATGAACTACATCTTACTAGTAATCTCTCTCCAGCAGCTTGAAGGGTTTCCCCAAGGAGACGCAAAACCACTTACCACTCCAGATCACTGTTTAATTACACTGAAGCAGAGTATCCAACTACTGGGGCTGATATCATCAGCTGGTCATTGCAGTTAAGAATACTAGCCATTGCTCATATTCAGAGCCTTCTGGGGAGGGTGGGGGTGAGTTGTCAGAAGCTACCTGGCCAGCTGCAAGCATTTCATGTCAAGCATGCCAAAGAGAAGCTTATGGACCAAGAGCATGGTCTGAACTGAACGCCAGTCTGTCTTCACAACAGACTGCCCTTCTAAGAGAAACTGCTCTGAAAAACTTGAGTACCCCCTTGACCTCAGGAACAGATTCCTACTCCCTCTTTATGCATATGTTACACACTGGTTAGTGCCATACCAGCACCTCTACCACTTACTGCTGTTCCCAGGCTGAGATGAGCAGTCCCCTCTATTCTGTTAGTTCAGAATAACCAACTTGCCAAGAACTGGAGGATACAGACATGTGCTGTATTTCTTAAGCAGGAAATTTCATTCCATCCCACAGCAGCCCACAAGTAGTTATGTCAAAACACTGGCACCTGGGGCATCACAAGATACTGTAAGGACAAGAGAAGTGGGAAGAATATCACAGGCTGATGCTGCTGAATACTTGTCATGAGTCTATGGCTTCAGACTGTTCTGCATAGTTCATGACAGCACTGTATGTCAGAGATAGAAGAGAAGGGGAGGAGAAAGAAAAACACAAAGACTAAAAAGTTACCAAAGTATTGAAGGAAGTTTCTAGAAGCAGCCTACTCAGCAACTACTTCTCAAAGTTAACACTCATTATCTATGAAATATTGGACTCCAAATACAGGCATTTAAAACTGAATAATCACAATCAGATATATAATTTTTCAATAAACCAATCTGGCCTTAATTTACTGAGTGACTGCCTTCTGTTGCTCAGTGTCCTCTAAATGCCAACTGCGTTTTGAATGTAAACTGTTGGTTTCTTCTCAAGCTTAGTTAGCATTGTGATGAGCTGCTACCACATTCTGTCCCAGTGTGACTGTTCAACATCCATGAGAAAAAGCATTTCTAACTTCAACTTGGCATTGTTTTGGGTAAAAAGTGCCCACAAATGAGACACCAGTTATTTCCTGTGTTAGTATTTCTTTAAGCTGTGTTCAATGGTGCCTTCCTTCCTACCTCAATTCTTCCCATTTACGCAGCCTATGTTTTTTATCATTAACAACTCAATAAAAATGATGTCTAAATCAGGACTAACTTTGATGCAATGTTTGTTTTCAGATGGATAATTGGAGCTGCAGTGGTCAATGCATTCTATTCCCCCAACCGGAATCAGATTGGTAGGTTCACAGCAGCTTCAAACGGCTCTGCGGCACTGATTCATCAGTGCTGTTATCCAGAGGCAAACCTGCGGGAATTCTGGGCAAGGTGGACAGGCTGCTCATTTCAAGCACTCACTTCGTTGATGAATATTCAGCTCCCTGCTGAGCAGACATAGTTTACAGACTAATTGGAACAGCTTTAGGTTTGAGAGCCTGAGACAGTAACTGCTACTATACCAGTGCCAGCTTCAGAGACTAGAGAATGCTCACAGTATATGCTGGGCTGTTTGTACTCGTGTTTCCACATTCCTGATAAACATATGGGCAGCTCTCCACTTTGCCATCTGTACAGATGGTACTAAAGTTATAGCAATAAGAGGCATACCAGGCTCGAGAAGCCTGCCCCTGCTTGTAGAACGGCAGAGCTGGGAGCTTTTGCAGAGCTGCTAGGCTGACCTTCCTTGTTCTCAGCAGACAAGATCTGCAGACTTAAGACACAGCAAATATGTCTGTCTGCCCATGCTCCCTGAGCTATGCACACAGACAGAAACTCAGGTTAAGCCTGCAAATGCTGTAGAGTCTTGAGTGACTTTTGAGCACCCCAAATGGGAGAAGAACCAAGTAATTCCTAGAAAGCAGGGCTTGTTCACATTCCTGGCTGCAGGAAGATCTACCATCTAAGTACTGCCAAATACCACACAAGGAAAAACACATGCCTTTTTTAGGCCAGACACCAACTGCATCCTGCTCACAGAGCAAAGGCCAGAAATGGCAAACAACCCAACAAACAGTCACAAGGGAAAACTTAGGTAATTGTTAAAAGCAGAAACATCCAAAGCACTCCAACCTCATCAGAAAGAGCCATTTTCCATTTCTGCAGTTTTCACTTACCTCCACACTGCAGGTACAGTGAAAGCTGTGACCAGTCCTCAACCTGTGAGCCTGTATTACCCTGCAGCCAGGCTCAGGCTCTGTTTTATGATGATGGTAATCAGCTGTGAGCCAGCTTTGCAGGCAGGGAAGTTGGCTCTTAAAGAAACCTGGTTCCTCTACAACTTTGCCTTTTAAGTAATATGGAAGTAACTGGTTTAAGCAACTTGAAGATGAATGTATAAGCCAAAAATCCAAGCACAGCTACCCACAATAGTGCAGATGTCAGTTAAGTCCTCTCTCTAGTTTGAGAGAGATAAGTTTCCACACTACTTTTGGTTTTCTGCCTTTGTCTTACTCCTGTCTTACATATTTCTCCCTGAAATTGTATGGATTAAACTTTCTATATAGTCCAAAAGGGTTTTGTCTCTAAATGAAATAATTGCTGTATAATTTCAGTATCTCACTTCTTACAAAGTATCATACTAGAATTAGTTGCTTTCAATTCTAATTCCTCTAGAAGTGTATGTGCTTTTCATCTTACATAGCTGGGATGAAGACTAAATCCCACTGATTCTGTATAAGGTTTTTGCCAGTAGACTGAAGAACAGACCTCCCACTGCTCCCACCCCAGACTGGCTTCCAAGAGCACTTGGTGGTCTGCAGGAATTAACACTGAGTGGTAATCAGCATGTGATTGCCAGCCCTTCTTAAACGAAAATAAAGCAATAAAACACCCATTAGTTCCCCTATAAAATGGCTCTATAATACAAACTGTACCTATCAGACAGTTACTGAACATGTTGTTCTTGACTTACTGCAGCACACATTATGGCCCAAATTAGGTTAAAGTCAAAATGTAAATGATGCTTGGTTCTCAAACAAGGAGATACTGTAATTGCAGATGTGCTAAATTAAACCTTCATTAACTTGTCATTTTCCACTTACCAAGAGAGAAACAATTTCACATGAGGAGGCATGATGTTGTTCCTAATCACTTTATATTTTATGTTCCTTACTGATCTTTAAACAAAGCAAACAATCTGTAAAGTACCCAGGACTAACAGTGCCTTACAGCATCTCCCTCTCTCCTCCCCTCTGTGCAGTCTTTCCTGCTGGGATTCTACAGCCCCCCTTCTTCAGCAAACGCCAGCCACAAGCCCTGAACTTCGGTGGGATCGGGATGGTCATTGGCCATGAAATTACTCACGGGTTTGATGACAATGGTGAGAAGATAACTGGGAAAATAGTATTCCTTCAGTTGCCCTCATTACACTGTAAGAAATGGGTTACACAGTGCTGTGGTTGCACACAGGATCACACTCAAAACTCCTTTTGTCTTGGATTTTCATGCAGGCAGGAATTTTGATAAAGATGGGAATATGTTTGACTGGTGGAGCAATTTCTCAGCTATGCATTTCAAGGAGCAGTCTCGTTGCATGGTTTATCAGTATGGGAACTACACATGGGAGCTTGCAGGGGGCCAAAACGTAAGTGACACCGACCAATGCCACACCACTGGGTTTGACATCATAATGAACGTAAATGGGGATACTGGTGTAGCCTGGAAACCCAGCAGGATCCCTGTGCAGTGGGTTAATGGTGAGCTGGGCTCATGTGCGCTTTTGCTGCCAGACCCTACAGGGTCTTTTTGGCGAGGGGGAGGAAATCTGGTGTTTGCTACTGTATTTTGCCATCCTGCTACTGTATGTTCTGCCCAGAAGCCCATTCCTGTTCTATTCCTATATATTCTCTCTGTTCTAATCTACAGCTTTTACCCTATTAAGTTTTTATTTCCATTCTCTCCTTTCTTTGCCCTAGCCCAAAGTCCTTCCTTCTGTTCCAGACATGACTGTGATGAATGACTGTGCTCAGCTCGTGGTTCCGAGCGTTGCTAATACTGAGTACAGACTAAATGAGTGATTGTTCTTTTACAGGTCAGTGGAATAAGCACATTAGGAGAAAATATAGCGGATAATGGCGGAGTCCGACAGGCTTACAAGGTAACCTCCAAATACACTGTGGGGTAACTTTACCGCTGGGATTCAGCAGTGGTGTTGTTATTCTGTCAATAAAACATTGACAATTAATGTTAGTACCATATTCAAGAACTTAAAGCCTCAATTATGGATCTAGCAGCTTACATCCCAGTCACAGTGTAGGACTGCTGCATTCTTGCACCCAGAAGACCACCTCATTCTCCTGGCTGTACTCTGAGGTACCACAGTGCTCGATGCTGCACACTTCTGTCTCAGGCAATCAAGGGCAGCACTCACCAACAGGCACAGGATTAGCTTGGGAGAAGGTAAAACGCTCTCCACTTTTTAAAGCCCTTGATTCTGAAAATGGCAGCTACAGCTTCAAAGAGCTTCTCACATGGCAAGAGAGCACTGATTTCTTGGCAGCACAGTTTGATGATATTGGGAAGTAGAGCAACTGTTTTCCCCAAGTTTATTTCTCTCAAATAAACTCGCAAAGCTGTGCAAACGTGGCAGGGTGCTGTGGGATGACAGGAGCTGCCTGCACAGAATCCTCCCATGTAAATGTATTTTCACCCTCAGCACTACCTTTGCTGTTTGTGTGCTTTGGGACTGTCAGCAGCGAAGAGGATCAGGTACTAGAACGTCTGAAATCAGCCAGTGTGAGGACGCATTAACTTGTCTCCATTATGTCAATAGACCTAAAAAAAGAAAATTGGCCAATTAACGTGTAACAATACCAGCTAATGGATTTAACATTGAGCAAGGTTATTATCTGCCATTTTATAAGCAGCTACCCGAAGAGAGAAAAATCATCACCACAGAGCTTAACACTTTCCAGACACAAATTCCTATAGAATAAGGCAGTGGAAGCTGCAGACATGGGCGTTCAGGCTCCTCAGCATGACTGTGCATGTATCACCGGTGGCACACCTTTCCCTATAGCAGCAAGTGCCACCTTCCTGAAGAAATGCAGGGTACATCTCCAGGTGACTCTAAAGAACAGACAGAGCTCCTTGTGGTGAAGGTCACCTGGCCAACTGCTACTCTAAACCAACACTTCCATGCAAGAGTCTGCTGGTTTTTCCCATTTTACAACAGCTCAGTTCAGAGATTACTGTACTTGAGAAGCTGAATGCGAATTCTCTCTGTGTTACATGGGTTTTGCCAGAAGAGTCAGCAGAGAACTTCTGTGGCAGCTTTGTCATAAAATTAGCTGTGCTAGAAGGACAAAAACTATGAAAACACAGAAGGGCAGACGTGCTGGGTTCATATACATTGTGACTGAAATCTCTCACCCCCAAATAGCATTCAGAATACCCACCATGCCTGAATAGGCCACTCTGCCATCTGAATTGCATCTGTGATCATTTCTAGGCCTACTTAAAATGGCTGGAACAGGAAGGGAAGGAGCCAAAGTTGCCAGGACTGAATCTGTCCCACAAACAGCTTTTCTTCCTCAACTTTGCCCAGGTAAGCACACTTGGGTGCAGCCACTTCATGCCTCATGAAAGCATAAATCAGGTTATCTTAGAGGTTAGAGAGTAGATCAGTCCCAAGCTCCACTTGGACAATGATTCACTTTCGTACTCATCAAAAGGTCCTCAAGAGAGACATGAAAAAGATGGCCTGGATGAGAAACTCTTTGAGTAACAAATGTGATACAGTAGGTTAAATATCTGATAGTGGGCCAACACACTTGCTGGTGTGCTTCAGGCTCTGAACCTCCGGCTCATCTGGGGAAACATGAGTGAAATCAAGGGCTAATGTATCTACCCCGAAACATCAGATCTTAATCCAAGAACTTGATAAAACAAAAAGTAATTAGTTATAATTATTCTGCTTCCTCAGTACAACATAGTCCAACTATACTGTAACAAACTGGGATGGCTCTTAGGGAAAACTTGGAAAACCAGTGAGCAGGTCCTCAAACGAAATTCCTTTTAATACTGACCCACTAATGATTAATCCTCCTTGCCTAGGTTTGGTGTGGTTCCTACAGACCAGAATATGCTAGCCAGTCCATAAAGACAGATGTTCACAGCCCTCTGAAATACAGGTGGGTTTTACTGATTCACTAACTGATAACTTACTTGGTTGAACCCACTGTGCCAGTATGGTGCAGGAGGAGAGGGAGGCTCACTGCTATGAGCTATATTCTAACAAACAGACAAGATCAATTGGACTAACGTTAAGAGCTTCTCCCATAGCTTGTAGGACAGTGCTGGAGAGCACATTCCTTTGCTTGGCCTGGTGAATTGGCCAGTCTGTAGAGAATGGACCAGAATGCTCTGATCCAGCACTTCATTATTCCTATCAGCTGTATTTTTATTGCATAAATTATCCTGTCTTCTGAGACTGGAATTCCAACATGGTTTTCTGTTTTCAAAGCAACAATCCCCCTGCCCTGTATCTATTTAAATAAGTTCCTTCTCTTTGTGTAGGGTGATGGGGTCTTTGCAGAACTTTGAAGCGTTCTCAGAGGTGTTCCACTGTAAGAAAGGCACAGCCATGCATCCTGCGGAGAAATGCAGAGTCTGGTAACCAAATCCATGGGTGAGAACGACACGGACTCTGTGACACAAACAAGCAATGTGCCTGATGTTCTCCCCTTCACTCACAGCCAAGGCTCACGGTGCAGCTACTGTCATGAGAATCCAGGAAAGTACAGCCCTCAAGCTCTTGCGCTGTCCCTGGGAAGCACGCAGGTATCCCAGTGACTGAGGGGCTGTGCTGGAAGCCATGGCATGCTCCAGAGCAGGAATGACTCTTTCAGTGACATCCCGACTGTTATTAAGATACTGCATCAGGGTTACAAAGACTAATTCTTAGATAAAAGCAAAACCAACAACCAACTGTACATCTATTTTTCAGAAAGGAACAATAATTTTAGTATCTCTTACAACCACCCCTTCTGAGACGCAGCAAACCAGTTTGAGATGCTTCACTGAACTGCTTCCCAGTGTTCTGAGCCAGTTTTTGGTGCATTCTTCCCAAATCCAGGTTAGAGCTAGTTTAAACTCCCGTGCTGTCTGTATACTTGGTCCCTGCTTTGCTGTAAGAGACTGCTGTTTGTCTTACTGTGTACAAAGTGAGCTCTATGTTAAGATGCCTGTCGGCTGCTATCGTAATGCAAAGCTGCACTCTCCTGCTGCACTCGAGTTCCTTTGCTCCAAAGAACAACTGTGACAGGACCTTAGAGAGAGGTAAAGAGATCACATTTTTAGGAGTACAACTTCTGGTGTCATGGTTAAGAGAACAGGGTCCCTCCCTCCAGAGATACATTTAAAATTATGCTTATCCTTGTAGAAAGTGTATAGAATACTCTGCCAAACAGCAAACATGTATCCATGGAAACAATGAAGCTGGTTTTAATCTGTGCCTTTTCATTTTGCCATAGGCTATTTTTCAGTATTTACACTTGGAAAATGTGTAACAGGTATGGGTTTTTAATAAAAGAAATAAAACCACAGTGGCCAAGGCAGCAGTTCACTCTAGAGGAAGGGTTTGGGTGGCTCTCCTCAGTAAGCATGCTAATACTATGATGGTATTTTAAATTGCCAGCACTTCACGCTCCCTTTTAAATACTTCTCCAGCAAATGCTTTTCTTTCCAGCACAGAAATCACTGGAAAGCAGGAATGTACCTTGGCTCATTGTCCAGAGTCGCCGTGGTAGTGACAGGGCACGGCTTTACAAGCATCCTATAACCGTATGCCTCAGTCAGAGACTGGTGAACAGTCCTACTACAACAGAACACCTTCATTAGTAACTGAGGTAGGAGATAAACGCATGAAACCAGACGGAACTTAGCAAATGCTGCAGAAAATACTTCAGCCTAGTGGAAAATTCTCTAGCCAGAGCTGTTTTGCTGCAGATCTGGTTCCATTTTAGACTTGTAGGCAATTAAGTGTCAGAGAAGCTTTATTACGTACTTGGGAAAAGAAGGAAGATTCGGCTGTTTGCCGGGACGAGGGGAAATGAAGTCTTTCCTTCTCCCATGCTGCCACCTGGTGCAAGCGGAGCTACAACGTCCAACTCAGACCGAAAGACGTGAACATCACCGCAGGCTCAGGCGCGCCTCCCGCGAACTGATGGGGCGCGCAAGGAGCCCGAATTCAGGACGGTGCACCAGCGGCAAAAGGCCCTACCCAGGTCCGTGTGTCTCCACCAGAGTAGCACGCACCTCTCCACCTCTGCAGGAGCTCTACCACCGCTGCTCCATGCTGCTCAGGGAGAGCTGCAGCTTTGTGGGACACTTTATTTACACCTTCGAGCAATCAAGAGAAGAAATTGTGGGAAGGCATTAAAGGATACAGAGTACTGCAGTGATTGAATCTGCTTCCTCTTAGTCTGAGGTGCAAAAAGGTGTGAAAGGAGGACTCAGATTCCAGCCACTACCTGCAGTGAAACCAGATGGCTGGTTCAAGGCCTTACTACTCAGGTGAGAAGGTTTTGTGTGCATAGGAGAGGCAGCAACTAAGGAAATGCTCGGTATGGTTTAGCTGAGAGAACCTGTTTGACAGTAGCACTTGCTTTACTCTTGGGGTACTCGTGATGGGAGACATGAGAATATATAGATGAGAAGACAAACTCCTTTTGCTGTACAAAAAGCGTTTTAGAAGACTGACATGTCAGACACTTTCAGGGGTACAGATGGCTGCATATCCCTCGGAGAGAGAGAACCCAGACAGCAGTTGCACACAAATGCATTTTATTGCTCTCTACAAACACAGAGATGCATACACAGTATGCAGGTAGCCATTGGGCTGTCCCACTTGTGGGAGAAACACTATCCACCATGAATTAAACCACTCAATACAGACAAAAATCATTATTATAATGAAAATGCTAGAAAAAGCATAGCTTACACACAAAATGTATAACATTGACAAATCAAGCCTTTTACCCACTACCTTTTCTTTAACATAAAGCAGTAAAATCCTCTTTTTCTAAATTGAAAAAAGCAGCGAAGTAGTAGAAATATTCCACATAGTTTCCTAGTTTCTGTCCTTTATATACTAGGCTTATGAAAGGGCCATGGGGAAAAATCCAAAACCAAACCAAACCCATCTTTGATTCTGTACAAGTTATAAGCAAACAGAGGGAAACAGATTTTAATCAAGTGTGCATGAACAAAAGGGCAGTAAATTTATCCTCCGGGGTGACTGAGCAAACAATTGTTGCTGGTCAAGCCAGAGCAGAGCTGATGCCTCTTACAAGCAATATGAGAGAAATCTCTCCTACAGCAATTCGTGTCCATCACCACTGTAACACTTACAAAGCACCCCCCTTCATTTTGAAGGCATTCACCCCTGGCTGGCAGCACACTGGGTACTGTTACCAGCAGTGTCTACACAGTTCCAGGACTGCGCAACAGAATGCCTGAACTTTTGCCAAAGGATCACAAAGTCAAAAGTATGCCATTCTTTGCACAGATAAATAAAATACACAGGGAAATAACATTCCCTACAGAAGAGAGGATCAGAGCTGGACTATCAGGTACAGTCAGATCCTTTCTCTGGACTGTAAAAGGCAAAGGTCCATGAAATAAGGACTCCTGGACTACCAGGGCCTCCAGAGGGTGCTGGCACCTTTCAGAGATGCTGGTTTCAGGGTGCTGGTGTTCCCAGGGGAGAAGGCAACCTCTGTGGCAGCTGACTGGCTCTTCTGGAAGTGGCTCAAAAGTTTGGTCTGTGTTTCAGTTCGGACTTTGTGAAGAGAGAGGAAATGGAAAGCTTCTTGCAAACACCTGGAATAGCCCTCTCTGAAGTCAAACTGAGAGCTCTTATGGAAGGGTCCTGCAGCTACAGAAGGGAAGAAAAGAGGGGAAGAAAGAATAGATTAGAGCAGTTGTTCGTGGCAGAGGTTCATAAAACTGTCACAGGTCGGCAGTAAGCTGGAGACTGACACAAAATTCAATACTCACCCTTCACCTGCAGCTGGCTCTGCTGCTTCAGGTAGCTGACAGCCATCTCCAGGATGTCGGCTTTCTCCAGCTTGGAGTTGGGCTGGTGTCTCTGGAACTCCTTCTCCAGTAGCAGTTTCAGCTGCTCGATGCTGCTGTTAATCCGGTCACGACGCATCTTCTCCACCACCGGCTTCCTCAGCTGCAAAAAGCAAAGGAAAACAGACCTGTTATTAGAAGAATCCTCTCCCTGCCTTTCACAGCATGTTTGTTGCCCATCACTCCTCCTAAACAATGTGGACCAGTTTCTCAGGTGGTTTAAACTGCTCTGAGAACAGCCGAGAGCAAGGGTCAAGCCTTGCTGTGCCGGGACTTACTTTGTTTTTCTCCTTTGGTGTCAGCAGGTTGTCGGGCTCCATGAAAACAGTGCTGGGAGCCATCTGTCCTGGGAAAGGAGGGACTGTCTCAGAGTGGAAGTCCAGGAGAAGTGTGTGGCTGGAGGCTGGCTCTGCCTGGTATTTATACTGTACAACCTCTCGAAGAGTCTGTGGGTCTCTGGCTTGGTGGTGTTTCCCACACTCCACAGCCAATCCGGGAGATGGGCAGCACAATAGGAGAAGCATCTATTCTTGCATGCTCCATTGCCACTGAATAGCCTGGGGATAATGACCTTCTCCCAGATGAGCAGGTGGGGAGTGTGTGGTACATGAAAGGCCGGGATCAGAATTATGTGTCAGAAGCTGGGAAAGAGCTGGCCTTCAATGGCAAAAGGCTGCTGACTAATGCCGTGGATCAATAGCATTCCCAGCGCAGCCTGGGGCTCACACGGTGCAGGAAGGAGCAGGTCAGCTGCCGGTGGCGGGAAAGGACCCTTGCAGGACAGGCACATGCTGGAGCACACCCCCAGGCACACGCACACACCAGCACGTTCTGCCTGCCCAGGGAAAGAGCAGGATCTCTGGAATTCCACTTGCTCAGGGCTGGTCCTTCTCTCCCGGCGACTGTGACACCAGTCCTGCCCATGTGAAACAGAAAACAGCTCACTATTTTCATTTAAGCTATGCGCAAAGGAAAACTGAGTGCAAGAGGAATCTGTATGGCCCATACACTTGTTAGAAGTCAAATTCCTGATTCCTCATTACTCTCCACTGGGGCAACTCTACATTGAGATGCACAGTCCTTGTTCACTAGGTTCCTGCAACAGGAAGAGTTAATACTCTTGCTATTTGTATCCTATGAACGTACAGTGGAGATGCATTGAAAACTTGAACCCGATCTGCCTGCATTTTACCTGCCTTCTGCCCATGCAAGTACTGCATTCTTTTGTGAGCTCTAAAAGAAGGACATGGCAGCATTGTTTTCTGCATCCCCTGGACACGCACCCCAGACGGTGTGGAGCAAGGCTGGCAGCGATGCTGCCCTGTCACACCACAAGCAGGGTGCAGTAGGCAGGCAGCAGCTCTAGCCCCATGTCTAGAACCACAAATTCTGGTCCCAGATTTACTCCAAATGGGCTATGTGACCTAATCAGTTTAACACTTTTGTCTGTGAGCATTGGTATCTCCCTCTGTAAGTTTTACAGGAGTAATAATAATAATAAGAAGAAGAATAGTAGTAGTAATAAATTAGCATCAAGTAATGTGAGGGCTTATGTTTGGAGATCTCTTACTGTAGTAAGTAGTTACTGTTTGTATTTACATTAATATATGTGCATTTATATATACATTAACAAGTGTGTGTGGTCACACGTCTTTTAATGTGAATACATATACCCAAAGACACATTTCTCTCTCCCCCTGCAACTCATTATTCATAAGACCAGGTAAGCTTTAAATGACCTCTTCCAGGATCTGCTTTTCCATCCCTATTGTACTGCTCTTGAATAGGCTCCTTCTTTTCGTACAGAGCAGCAGCTGTTGAGCTCGGAGCCTTTTATGTCAAGTTGTGGGAAAGCTTTTGTGACACCATTTCACATGTTCTCCTCAAAGCTTGTGGATTATCTCTGAGCCCATGTAATGCCACCTCCGAAACCAGTCCTTTGCTCTGTGTATCCCTCTTGGGGAGACTCTCTGAAACAGAAACTCCTGAGTAGTAACTTCTTTCTTAAGCTCGTTAATCAAGTGCATGAAGAAGAAATGTGCCAGTCCCGTGATCAGCAGGGCCCACTGGCCCTTTTACGAGAGAGTTTCTGGTTCCCAGATTAACTCACTAATAAGCAGCTACAAGAACAGCAATGATTTCCCCTTCCAGTACGAGTCACATCAACAGGCACTCCAGGTTTAGCCCAACAGAGCTGTTTAAAGCCTCAGATGCCTCCCCGGCAATTATCCACAGCACACAACAAGAAGCTAAGTCTAATTCTCAGGAATCTGAGCATCATTGCATTCCTGTATCATAGGACTTTTATCTGGGGAGAGGACTAACTTTCCATGATAAAGCTGTAGTAGAGCTGATGCATGATTTGAGCCACTTGGTCTGCCTTTGGCTTTCTTCTCTCACAGCTGTGGGCTCTGGCTGACTCTGGGGTTTGCCCAGTGGTCCTGCAGATGTGCAGGAGGGTGGTAAGAGCCCAGCATGGCAGCTGCTGCAGCTCCACAGCAGCTGCAGAGCAGGCTGAGCCCATCACCTCCTACACATCTGCCACTGCTCATTCTGCCTGGGAGCTCTGCCCCAGGATTTTACACGCAAACCTCTTACCTCTCTACTCAGCACCCAGGGGATTCCTGAGTTACCTCCACTGCAGTACTCATGCTAGCCTGAAATAAAAACACAGTTAAAATAGCCTTTTATTTTCTCTTTGTTTTCATAGTCTGAGAGGGGAAAAAATGCACCAATTACTATCTTGGAAGAGTTACTCAGATCAGATGCTCAATTACCCAAAATAGATACTCTGCTTCTCCTTTGGTTGGAAATCCTAAAGGAAACTGGTAACCAAAATTCTTCCCCATTAGTAAGTTAGCAGTCAGTGGACTTTACACTGAGGATAATGAATTCTGAATTACACACCTTCTACTATAGTTCCAAATATACACAATATTGCACAGAAAACTTAATAGTATCCCAAGACACTGGATCTGGATGACATGTTTGCATTAGCAAATAGCCTCCCGCCAGAATCTCTGCAGGTTGTTAGCTCTTTAGGAAGACTTAAAGATGCTGCTGCTTTCCCAAGTCTTGAGAGATGCTCATTACTCCTGTTGCTTCTCTCCCGAAATGTGCTGCCCAGATGGCCTTTTGGGAGCAGGGTTTCCCACTGAACACAATGCAGAGGCAAGCACCGTTGCTAATGTGGTTTGTAGTCAGGCACACTTCTTTTGTGACAGGAATGAATATAGTTAAGAAATGGTGTGGGAAACTCAGAAATACAGAGACTTCCATAGCCTTATGTTAGTGAGTCATGCAGCAAGCTAAAAAGCTTGGGAGCCAAGACAGAGCAAAGCTTTGGAATAGAGAGTGAGAAAGACAGCAAGAGGAGACTCAGTTAGTGCCAAGTCCTAGTGACCATCCTGAGGTGACAAACAAAATGGGTCCAACCCTACAGGCCTTACTTCTGTCCTCACTGAAACCAGCAGGAACTTGGGACTCCATGAGGAGAGGAGCAGGCTGCTGGATTTGGCCTGCAGCTTTTGTACCTCCAGAGCTAGCTCCTGTAAAGTGGTCTAAACACAAATTCCCTCTACGCCTCTTGTGGAGTTCATCAAAATCCTAACCAGCAAAAGCTGAGCCTGGATTTTCACCTGCCAAATACCAATACCAGAATCTGGGTTAGTGTTTCCCATTTCTTTCATCCAAGCAACAGAGAATAGTTTAGAAGTATTAATGAAGAGAAAGGCCTTTCCAGAGCATCCTCGGTATAAAATCTGATCTAATGTTCTTAAAGCTAAGCCCAGCTCATACAGAGCTAGGGAATAAATGCCCTCCTGTACCATTACAGGTGATGTCCCACGCAGTGGTTGCCATCATATTTGGGCAGGTCAGCCTTAGATATAAAGAACAGCAAGACAGAGGTACCGAGCAACATGGGGTACGGGCACTCTGACACCTGGGAGCAAAGTCCCTCGGTGTGTGTCAGTGCCACTCCTCATGGAGAGTCCCACCAAAACCCCAGCTATTCTGCTGGACAAAGCTGAGCTGAGGCAATGCCTCACCTGCAGCAGAGCATCTCCAAGCTGGCAGGAGGACATCAGTCCTGTATTTAACCCCCATACAGCAAACAGCAATTCAGATTAACACACTGGGATTGGAGAAGCTTCTGTATCTGTTTGCAACAGTTTGCATAAGCTTACAGCAGTTTAACTAATATCCAGGGTCTGTGTTTTCCAGGACAGACTAAACAAACCTGGGGAATTAAAGAAGCCAACAGAATATATGGCGCAGAAGTCTTCATATGGGCTGAAACCACCTCTGCCACCTTCACTGGGACAATTTTCTCTGGCCTTACTGGTGGATGAGCAGGATTCTGCTTCTGCAGTTCCATTCCCTGTCATTTCCTCCTAGCTCTTTCCTTGCTCTGCTGCTTGTTTGAGCCTGGTGCAATTGCTGTTTACCTGCAGAGCTTCCTTCACTTCTTCCTTTTTACTCGGGGTCCATCTTCCCTTCATGCAGTTTTTGTAATCTGATTTTTCGTTCTGTCACTGTTTTCCCTGTCTGTCACAGGCAGATGTGGCTGGAGGACAGCAGTGTCCCACAGCCCCACAAACTCTGTGAGTTTGGAGTTCCTTCCAGTTTCCCACACTGCTCTCCTATTCACTGCATTCAGGCAGAGGATAAAGGAAGTGTGCCATGCTACAAGCTGAATTAGAAATGGTGTTTGACTTCCCTTTGTACTTCACAGAAACCTTGCTCTGGGCAGACCATCTGCATAGCACTCACTGTGGGGAAAACCATTGATCAAGGCCTGTCAGCCCAGCTGGGGGAACTTGGGAAAGTAATTCCTTGTGCCACTTCAGTTCTTTAGGGCTTAACATCTGGCTGGAGGGGGAGGCGACAGTTGATGGTTTAACAGTCTTGCTTCCTTTCAAGTTTGGGATGCTGTTTTGATCCCCGATAAGCCTTTCTGAAATACTGATTTTAATAACAGGGAAAGCATCCAGAAGACTAGGAATAATGCACTGGATTTGCATTTTCAAAGTGCTTTACAAATACCAGCTAATGAATTCTCAGCAACCTCCTCTGTGAGATAACGATGTATTATTAGCAATGTTTTACAAATGAAGAAAAATGAGGCAGACAGGGGAAACCCCTAATTTCAGTATTTCCAATAGCCTACTGGGCAGTGCTCCCATTGCAAGTGGCTGTTTGAGACATCTGGTTTACAATGATGCTCAGCATCCACTTTTCTTTTAATCAGCTTTGGCTCTGAAAGGAGCCAACTCCCCAACTTGCGGCAGAATGCAGATTACCAGCCTGGACCACACTCGCAGCCAGGCACCACCTAGATAAGCAGATGCCAAAGTTCTCCTTTGTACATAAGTTCAGCAGTGGGTTTTGAAAATGCTATATAGTACAATTTAAGCCCATGAAATGGCTGAAAAAGAAGATGTACTCAAACCCTTGGTCTGGAAATACACAATGATCTACTCGACAGAAAATAACTTGATCTCTGCAGAAAGTAAACTGAGTTCTAATTTGTCTGTTCATGTTCCTACCCAAACCTCAGGCTTTGCAGCTGTCCTTAGTCCTTGTGCACACGTGTCTGCCAGGACCATTGAATTCTGATCAGCTGCCTCCCAGTGGTTATGGTTATTCTGGGATTGGAGGTCTGAAGAGAGGAGGATGCAGTGTGCTCTGAATTACATGAACTCTGAGTTTATGAGGGAATTTCAGGCCTGAGACTCTTCGCTTGACCAGTGACGCAGAAATGAGGAAGGAGCCATACTGGTCCAAGGTAGGGAACAATCAGATGAGGCTCAGGGGATGCCAGTCAAGTCTGTCACTATTATCCTCCTCTCCACCACTGCCCTCGCTAGAGCTGAGTGATTCAATATCTGACACACACAGATAGGATCAATTGCAGCTCCTCTAAGTGAAGAGGTGACTGAGCTCCTATCTGGCACAAATACCTCATTCCCATCTTGTCAGTGACAGCAAGTGGCTCTTGGGGCCAGACCTTGGGAACCACACTCCCAATTCTCAACCTATTATTCTCTCTGCAGGATGCCTTCTCCTTGCCAAAAAGCTTGGCAGCACTAGCTGGTAAATCTTGTGATCTGTATCATGAGACACACAATACTTACGGCCTTCATTAAGACTTCACATCCAAGCCTCATAGTTCTATAAATTAAAGGTACCATCCTGAACGAAGTCCAAATGCTCAATAATCAAAAGTAAGTTTAAAAAGCATCCTCATAAAGCACAGTGTAGCCGAGTCCCCTGGTAAAAGCAGGAGAGGATATATTCTGTGGTTGGTTTATATAGGTTTTTGAAGGAGGAGGGTGGTAAACACATAACATGGGGGCTCCAGCGAAGCCTGCTCCCAGGGCAATGTGTTCCTTTGAGACATAATTGATTCCTGCCATCAGGCACCAGCCTGCTCTCCCCGAGGGTCAGGGCTTTCCCACATCCAACCCCATTATCCCACAGACCATGCCTTTTGTACAACACACTCCAGCTATTCATGTGCAAAGCAGCTGTAATCCCCAGACCTTTCAGAGTCAATATACCAGGAAATAATAAATCCCTCTTGTGCACTCCTGAATATGCTGAGAGGTGACTTGTGGGAATTTCAGCTGGGCAGAAAAATAATAAATTCTCTTTAATTTTTAATTATTTGTAATACTCACTGTAGGAAGACTGTGTCAGTGGTGCATGACTATTTCTGGGTCACCCACACAAGCAGCTATAGAAATTGCTTTGGCCTCTAACAAATGCAGATCAAATTGTCTCATATGTTTCTTAATGATCAAAGTCCACTTGCCTTCACTTGGGCATCTGGGAATGGGAATACATGGAGCATTCTGGATCTAAAGAAAACTAATTAAAAAAGGTTCAACCCGTGAAGAATGTACTTTACAGTAAAAAAAGACCCCTTTCTGCCAAGGTTTTAGTGTCCAAAGGAGGCAAGACAATGCCACGCTAATGACATTTAATGGAATACTTTATACAAAAGTCTAACAACAACATAACCCTTTCCCCTGAAAGAGGCAGATTGCACTGCACTTCCACTCCATTGCTTCACTTGGCTTGTGCGAGTGGGAGAGGCTGAGCCTGAATAACAAGTTTCACAGGATAATTCCTTTACATATTTCCTCCCATGCCAAGCAATTTTTTAAAGTACATATTGTGTAGAATGTAATAGCACTGAAACACCTGAGCAGAACACGGTGCACGGGTGGGCAGGGAGAAGGGGTTGTCATCTGGGACACCAAAGGAAGCAGCTGCTTGTAAACTGAAACCGGCAGAGGCTCTTGGGGTGCACCTCAGGCAGCCCTGCCTTGTCAAACCTTACCCAGAAACCTCCACAGAGCAAGTCATAAGAGTATGAGGATGATGAAGGGATGTGGTAATACTGCTGGATTTGTGGTGCTATATTTCAGGAATCTAAAACACTAGGACATGCCCACCCAGCAGCACTATGGTGTGTGGCACAAGATGCAGAGCCAATCGCTTCACCAAGCAGTCAACGATAATTACTTCCACGCAGATGTGTCAGCACTTAGGACCTGATGGTGTTCCCATTGCTACTATCTTCCTCAGGGATGCTGCCACTAGCCCATTACCTGTGAAAGTGAGACCAGAGCTAGCTTGGTCCTAAAAAGCCTTCTATTTTACCTGTGTAAGTAACCCTCTAGCAATGCTAGAGCTAGGAAGCCACGGTCTGGCCTGAGGAAGAGACAAAAGCCAACTGGAGATCAGACTGCACGCAGGACAGACCTGCTGGCCCTGCTCTCCAGGCAGCTGTGATGACAAGGGGTGTCCAAGCGAAAAACATCACTGCCAGGCTCCCGACAGATGGAGGGAAAAGAAAATCCTCTGCAGGACAGCAAGAAGAGGCCATCCTCTGAGTTTATAAGGCAGCCCGGTGCTGTCCCTTCTCCACCTTGCTCTCATGGATGCTGAGCAGTATCCCCACGAGGACCACTTCAGCCCTGTCCCTACACCCACTACAGACACAGGCTCAGCTCCTGATTCCAAAAGGTCTCTGAAAGAGTTTAGCAGCACCACTCCCATTTCCCAACAGAGCAAACTGAGGAAGGTGAAGCAAAGAGCAGCCCCCAGGCCTGCCAGTGCTGCTGCTAAGCTGGGTATTCCTGCCAGGTACCCCCTTGCTGCACCTCTGAGAAGCCCCTTCCTGCACAGCGAAACACGCACTTTTCATCCTCACTCGCTGCAAGAGCCATGTGAGTTCATCATGCCTTGACAGAAGCACAGGCTCCACAAAGGGATTATTAGCACCAGGCTCTGTGGGTTTGAATTTCTCTGCCTTTCCCATACTTTTCCCCTATTGATAACATTTCTTGTTGGGACAATAGAAGTGTGCCTTGCAACTACTCATGACATTAGTGATGGTGCTTGAGCCTGAATAATTTAAAGGGAAAGAATCCAACTCCCAAAAGACCATCTGGCTATCAGTTATAATACAGCAATAAAGGTCATGGCTGCTTCTCAGGAGTTGGGAAAAAGATGAGTTTTGACACTGAGGAGTCTCTTAACCGGCTTGGCACATGCCTACCTGTCAGCTCCTAGCTTCTGCCACCATTGCTCCCTTGCAAGGAAGGGGATAATGCAGGATACCAACTTCTGGAAGGACGGCCAGCCAAAGACTACAGGAGGAAGGGCTACACCTTATTATAGCTGGCAAAAGCGAGGGCATGGTCTCTGAGCTGTGTCTTATTTTGTATCATAATCCTCTGACTGCTTCAAGTGTTCATGAGATGTCTTGTCTCCTGGCTTTCCCACAACGTAGGGAATAAAAGGGCTCCAAGGACAACATCTGCCCTTCACAAAGAGCTAAGCCCATTCAGGCCCTTACAATGAAAACCACGATGCTGCCTGGTTCAGCGACACCTCCCTCCTTCCTGTCAACTGCCCATTAAACTCAGGCTTCACTTCAGGATTTCCAAGTAAGAAACTGTCTTTGGCTTTCTTACCTCACTGCACACTTCCCTCCACCATTTCCATTCCAAGATTCCCAGCCACACTCCCGTGCACAAGCAGCACACTGGGAAAAGGTAAGCACACGTCTGCCTCAGGCACAACAGGCTAGACCCTCAGATGGCAGCATGCAGCACAGCTCTTCTTGGGTAGGGTCTGGGCTATTTCTGGGGCTGCCGCAAGGGCTGTATCCAGGCAGGATTTGTCTCATAAGACAAAATAGGAACTTAGCTAAAATGTCCGCTTAAAATGTCATTCTTTTTCTTGCCTTAACCACAAAAGATATAATGTGTGCTTAATTTTCACTGAAATTTTAATGTAAATGCAAGCAAGCAGCGCTATCCCCATTTTCCAGATAAGTTTACACAGGAAGGCAGCTATGGTCTCTGAGATCTCATGTCTGCTCTCTGAGATCTCAAACTGTGGCAGGTCCTGTCTGCAGTGTGATGCTCCTTGGTCAGATGGAAACAGAGCACACCAGAAATCTCAGGCACTAAATCCCATTCATGACGCACCTCTGACTTCCCAAGGCCTAATGCTTCTGGGTTGAATCTGATACTATTCTTTAGCTCATCTTAACCATCATTCTTGTAAATGTCTGTATGAAAGAGAGTAGAAAAGGGAAAAGAAAGAGCTACAGGGGTGACAAGGCATGGGCCCAGTTCTGCTAGGAGATGTGTGCTTTCCTTAGTGAAGGCAATGGGTACACTGGTACAGCAGGCTCACAGACCCTGCTGTGTTAAGGGGAAGAGAAACAGAGGTTATCATTTCCATTTGCTTCCTATTCCCTATTTATTCACCCTGTCTAGCCAACATCTCGCCATCCTGACTGTCAGCTCTCCACAGCATTTACAAGTGCTATGAAACACGCCTGTCCTTTCACACTGGTAACACTTTGGCTCAACTATTAGAAATGTAATACCTGTACAGGCCAAAATAAATACACCCACATTCCAGCAAAGGGCACCTGGGACCCTGGCTGTGAGGTGTCCTCTCCAGAAAGAGCAGAGATGTCCTCAGTGCTGTTGATTCTAACCCTAACATGCTCCCTTCTTTTCCCGCCTTCCCCCAAAAGCGTGCCTCCTCCATGCTGCGAATGTGACTGGCATATGCAGGCACTCAGGAATGCCATTGATCCCAGACAACCAGCTAGAGGGTCAGTGTTTTCCCAGATCCCTGGGCAGCCCTGAAGAGCCACGCTGCACACTCCACCAGTCAGCGTGGGCAGAAGGTTATTCTCTCCAGGGCATTTGCAATCAATGTACCATGCACTAATAAATGCTTCCTCTATTGTTCAACTGTGTGCCTGGATTGGCGGCATGGCTGTGGGAAACACCAGTGATCCTGAGACTCACATATCTGCTGAAGCTCCCTGATGTATAAATAGAGGCGGTTGATAGCTGCCAAAGCATAGCCTGAACACTCAGCACAGCGGCCTGACCAGGGGTCTGTGCCCAGGACTCAGAGCACTAAGAATGGCTCCCAGTAACGCTCTCATGATCCACATGGAGGAGAAGCTGCTGCCAAGAGAAAAGAATAAAGTAAGTAGAGCCCTCGACAGGATTGGAAAGGCTGCCCTGTGCTCTCTGCAATGAGCTGCCTCTATCAAGTAAATACTACACGGGAAAATATGCGATAGAGGGAAAAAGCAGTCTGGCGGAAGGCAAACAGGTTAAAGAGAGATAGAGAAGACTACACAGATTTTTGTAAATGGAATTGAGTGGGGAACAGGCAGGCAGCCTCACAAAGCTCTCCTACCAAAACTGTCCTTGAACACATGTGAGGGGAAACGGGTCAGATCTCAGAAAATCCCTAACGCTCTGCTCCATCTCTGTCACAGCTGAGGAAGCCGGTGGTGGAGAAGATGCGTCGTGACCGGATTAACAGCAGCATCGAGCAGCTGAAACTGCTACTGGAGAAGGAGTTCCAGAGACACCAGCCCAACTCCAAGCTGGAGAAAGCCGACATCCTGGAAGTGGCTGTCAGCTACCTGAAGCAGCAGAGCCAGCTGCAGGACCATGGTGAGTGCAGAGCACATCTCGCACACCCCTTCCGTATAGCCCTGGCCCCTGAAGCAAGCAGGGGCTGTAGTAAAAAATCACCACTGTCCCATGTTTTGGTAGTGATTTGAACCCTTTGCATTTGCTTCTTTCTTTCTTTTCTAGCACTCACGCACAAGAACCTAGAGCAGGACTTCACCAGTGGATACCTGCGGTGCCTCAAGGAAGCTATGCATTTTCTGTCCTACTATGAACCCAAGAAGGAAACTCAGGTGCAGCTGATAAAGCACTTCTGCAAAGCTCAGATGGGTGCAGACATCATGTACTCTCCTGCTCTCTGCAGTTCACCCCTGTCACCCAGTCTGTTTGCCAGAAAGCAGCCTGCCCAAAAGACTGTGGCTGCTGCTCCTACCATCTGGAGACCCTGGCAGACCTGCTGAACTTGCTTTATTCCTATGTTTTGCTACAAAAACTAGAGGGACCTGTGATTGAATAGTTCCTCTTTAAAGTAGGAAACATTGCTTTCCAAAGGTGGGAGGGGGGCGGTTATTGTTTTTCTGTCACAAGAAATGAGGATCACTGAGTAGTTTCCCTTCATAGTGAAGGACTGTGTGTGCATCGTGCAGCAAATTTGCTGCTTTTATTGGTGGCTCTTAGCCAAAGAGAGAACCACATTCTGAGGTGATTTAGAGAGCCAAAGCCCTTCAGTTTCCATCACACTTTTGCTTGGCAAGGCTGCCAGTGCAAATCTTTCTACTAATTCCCAGGATCACTGGTTCAAGTACTCCATTGTCTCCAGATGATGTACTGACCTTCCTAAAGAAGCAGCCCTTCGAAGAATGTATTTTGTATCATAAAGACAGCATGAAGCCTTTATCTATTGAGTGAAAGCTGTTATTAAGAAATGCTGATTCCTCTGCAGTTCCTATGCTATTTTTAGTCTATCTTCTTTCAGAGAGTTATGATGATAACAGATAGCTCTAGGGAGAATTCTCGTCATGTCAGCATGTGCTGCTCTCAGCTGAGGGATAATTGATGCCTTTTGTAAAGGAAATACCTGTGATACACCTTAAGGAAAAGGGGGAGGAAGGGAGGCAATAAGTGCTTTATTATCATTCACTGAACATGCTAAAGAGCTTAAAAAGCTTTTATAAAGTTGTGATGTATTCATCCTGTGTGATGTTCAACTTTGGTGTCTTTATAATACAATAAAACGGTTTTAGCCATTAATCCCTTGGTCTGAAACGATTAAAATGGCTGGGCTGAGTGTTGCAGGTAAACTCCTGCAATGGGGGAGCTATCAGGTCGTGTCATATTTTTGAGCCCTTCAGTCCACTACATAGCTTATATTTGTGACATTTATTTGGCAGAACAGGATTTCAGACCCTGCCAAGAAGCAACCTCTGGAAAAGTTATTAACAATTAAAATGGAGGTGAAACTGAAGTGGGATACTGAGAGGTGTAGACTAAGATACTTCATAGCAACCTATTCAGACCTCAACAAATCACTAATTTCACAGCCACTTTATTTCCCCCCACTCCCCATTTATTTGCCTGCAACCTGAGGTCAGCCGTATGCTTTCTGTCCATTCAGGAGGCAGCAAAATGAAAAACTCCTAATAACTTCCAAAGAGTTTGGCACCTAACTCTGGGGAATCTCACCCTTTTCTGTGAAATAGTTTTTGTGAACCAGTTTTTGTTGTCTTTTAATTTAGCACTTTCTGCTCCTGAAACGTGAATTCTATTAGGCAGGAACAGAATTTCCTTACTGATGTGAAATATGCCGGTATATGGCTAAAAGTCTATACAATTTGATAACAAACAGACTGAAAAAGCATTTTCTCTCCTAAATTACTTCCCCATGCTCTTCTTTTTGTCAAACATTTTATTCTTTTTTCTCTGACAACCACCTAAGGGTCCAAAACATGTCATGAATAGGTGCTGTGCCCCAGAGTTGAGAAGCCACCACACTCCCCCACACCATGAAGGTTTTTGCAGAGACAGTCTCTCTTGCAAGCATCGTTTAAATGATCCTCCCTTGATTTTTTCACCCCACCTCAATTTCAAAACCAGATTTAGCATATCCTCTTACATGGGGATTTACAGCAGCCTACCTGGCCTGCACCAGCTGAGGAAGAGAAGAGCGAGAAGGCAATCTTAAAGCCACCTTAAATATCAAGAGCCTCTCCAAAAGACAGCACTCTCCCCGATAACATTCGCTCACTTTTCCTCAGAAGAGTTCCCATTCCTTGCTCAGCAGGTACTATTCACCTTTTATTTTTCCTTCTCTTCAAAGGAAAATAAATCTGCACAAATAACTGTTTCACAAAACCATTATCTAATCACAGTAATGTACTGATTTGGAATTATGACCAACCTCTCATTCTTCCAGAGCAACAGTAATAGTGTGAAACACCACTGGTCAACAGTTTCAACTCTCCTCAGATTCCCCAGGAGAGATGCCCTGGAAAACCTTTGTTTCTACCATATGCTTTTTTTCCTTAAACATAAGGAACCCTGGAATATTTGATCTTGTCAAGCGGTTGCCCAATTAAGCACTAAGCAAACTCAGATCTGCAACACTGGTGAGATCAAACGTCATTCAGACACTGCCAGCGGTACCTGGGCAGTCCTCACATGATTTGTGATTAAACCCTCTGCTACACATATGGAAACAACCAAAAAGACAGACAGCTGGGTCAGGAACGTATTGCTCACTTTGGTTATTATTTTACCCTGAATGCACAAGCTGGCTGAATGCTCTTCATCTGTTTGCCAGGGCAATACAAGGTGGGGTTTTGGTACAGTTCTGCAGTTCATCAGGGCTGATACTAATGCTGCAGATGAAGTGGTTCCTCCTAATGAACTACTAAATAATTCAGAGAAGATATTTTTAGGTTTTGTGGTTGCTTAGTGATCTTGCAAAAGTCACTTCACCTTGCTGCGCTCAACCTGTCTGTGCCAGTGAGTACAAGCTTCTGAATCCCAGCAGAATTCAAGCTGTGTGTTTTTAAATCAGGCCTAATCAAGGCAGCTGCGGATAGAAAGTCTGGTTTGGGGGAGTTCAGACTCAGGCAGAATACAATGTGCCTCGAAGCACACCTCAACCTGACTGTGCACCACAGGAACTGGGAGTGGATTCACATACGACATGGAGAAGCATGTATGGGCATCCTCTGCAGCTGACCTGTTACCACCCAAGTAAACCCCGTTGTGAGTGTCACAGATGGCAGCATCCCTGCAGTTTGTTTAAAACTGACAGCATCAATGGAAAAGAGAAAAGGAAACCGAAGAAGAGCTGCACAAACGAGATGACTGCTGCAGGTGAACTCAGTCTCTCTAGTTCTAGCCTAACACAGGAACACACCGTAGAAATGGTATCTGTGCAAAACTCATGTGAGATCAGTCAGGCTTCTAAGCCCAGAACTCCTGCCACCCATGTTGGCATAAATCTGGAGACATGGCTCCTGTCACTCAAACCACAAGCTCCGATTCTCATTTACACTGAGGCTATACTACATTGCTCTGGCTGTAGCAGGGTGTAGCAGATAGTGCATAGCTGTCAGCATACCTGAGATTCAGACCTACCATTTGCAGAGTGGTGTAAAGGAGAGGGGAAGAAACCAAACCCCACTGGAAAGCCTCTCCTTGCTACAGAGATGTGTAGCTGATGCAACTGCACTGCTTCTGGTTTATGCCAGCCAAAGACTTGCACTCTGGGCTTTAATGTAGCAATTACCTGAACATTAAAAGCCAGACCTCTGGTTTCCCCAGTCCCAGCACAGCAAAGGTTACGTTTACAATTTATTAATTATTATCACTTATAATAATTGAACGCAAAGCTTCTTATTGCTCCTCTGGCCCCTGGGGTGACTCTCCCCTGCTCCAACACATTCCCACCCTTAGGGAAGATGTTGTTTATTATGCTGATCCCACAGCCCAGGAATACTCTCCTGACAAAGCCCCTATTAACCTCAGAGTGTGGGCCTGAGTTTCTCAGAGTTTCCCACACTTTCTTCCCTATTTATGACATTCAAAGGGACCACAAAGGAAGCGTGCCTCACAACAGCCCACATTAGTGACGCTCTTTGGCTCTGCATTGTGATGACCAGCAATTCCTGTCCCGATAGACCATCTGGCTGGAGAGCTATTTTCCCAAGGAGCACATTGATCGATCAGTATTATGCCAGAGCCCTTTTAAAACTTGGGAACGTTATGCTCTTTGACACTAAATAGGTGTCTCAAGAGGGGTTGTCAGAAAGATTTTAAACCATTTAAGGAAGGCACACAGAAAAATAAAAATCGTAATTACTTCTTCAAAACCACCAGCAATAGCATTTGTGAGAGGCTGACATGAATGTAGGAACTGGTCTCCTATAAAAATGCTCTAAAACTGACATAAAATGCTTTAAGCCATTATGTTGTGTGCTGTAATTATAGCCATAGACGTACAGGAGCATTGCTTTTAAAATCTGCATAACGTAAACAATGAAAATGTGGGTTTCTGTGCTCTTTTCTGTTAGCACACCTTCCCCCAGGCCTGTTGCTACATTGCAACATGCTGGGTTCCCTCGATGGAAAGCTAAGTATCAGGTGGGTTAAGGAAACTGCCAATCGGTATTACAAATAGTAGCATCTTCTGTGAAAACTGTGTGTGTAGTAAGCTTGCCCTTGGGCTGAGATCATCACCTACAAACCAGAAGCAGAAAGCTCCATGGTCCAGTACCCATTCCCTATGCCAGCAGTCCTCCAGCTGTTCTGATTTATGGACTATAATGAACACAAGCCTAGCAATGATAGCCTTGGTGTGGGTTGGTTGGCTTGTTACCTTTCCTGGATCCTTTGTGGTTGTCTCTCAACTCAAAGCAAGCTGTGGTGCACAGCTTGTACACCATAGCATGGGGTCAAATGGTGAGCATCTGCAGTTGGAGACAATTAATCCACAGGAAAAGCCAGGACTCCTGCCTGACAGCAAGTCTGCAAGTACAGCCACTGACAATTGTCTGCAGATTCCCATTTCCCCTGACACTCTTCAATATCCACAGCAAGTGAGAGTGGAGACACAACCCTGTTCTCATGTGTAATTTTGAAGACTGCATCTTCATGAGCCAGCCCATGAAGTAATGTGATTTACAGAGAAACAAGGCCACTGAGAAAGCAAGCCTCTTTGCCCACAGCGCAGATGTCATCTCTCAGGAGTGGGGCCAGATTTCTCACCATCCTCCAAAGAAGGGAATTATTGTGTCCCATCATTTAGTCAACACCACATGTTTGGCAATTTTGGGTACTTGTTTCTTTTAACCAGGAAAACCCTTGCTTCTGAGCCTCAACAATCAGTCTTTCATTTCATTCCAGCTCTGCAGTGACAGCCAGAGAGGCACAAATTCCTCCCATGGAGATGATGCACAATGACAAGGATTTGGACCACAAATATGGCTCAGTGGGACAGACAATTGTGCTAACAGCTGAATTTCTACAAAAGCCCAAACTGAGCAAACTAGTTACACTTTTAACAAAGAGCAACTCAACTGCCTACAGCACAGGGCTTTTTCCTCACTGAAATCCTTGCAGAAAGTGCACACTGTGCCCTGTTCCATAAGGAACATATTCTAGGGACAGCCTAAGTATAGACAATTTATTATCCTGGAAAATATCATTGCCGTTAAGTGTTCGGGCCTTAATAATCAAACCAGCCAGGGAAGGAGGGGGAAGTATTTCTCTTTTCTCCATTGACATCCTAACAGAGGGGTGGTGAAGCAGGTACAGGAGGACCTGAGCATTTGCTAACTGACTGAGACGGGGAGAGAAGCTGGGAGCTAGTGAGCGCAGAGGGCTGTGGGCTTTGTGCTGGCTGCCTGGTTCACCATTCACATCAGATGGTGCAAGGCCACAGTTCCGAGGATTTCCCACACTGCCCCATTCACACTGTTAAACTGTCAACAAAAGAAGTGTGCCTCTGTGGGTCCTGAGAAGAAAGCTGGCGCCTGCTGCACCATCTGCCCAGCACTTAAAGGAAGGGATAATGCTTTAATCAGTGGGAGTTGGTTTAGCCCTTTGGAGTCCAAGGGCATTGTGCTGGGGATAGGATGGCATTATTTAAAACCACTCATTTCATATTTCCAGGGCTGAAAACTGGGACAAAGCTTCCCTCCCATCTCACTGTGCCCACTGCTGCTGCTAACATACTCCTTCTCATACGGTGTGTGGCAGTACCTGCTGTCCATCCCATCCCAGGGAGAGATCCACAAAGCCCTGTGCTTGGCTTCGTGCTCCAATAACAGCACAAGTACACGCAGCCAGGGCTGCAAGTAACACTGCTGATACTGAGCTGACAAAGTAACTCAGGAAACCGATTCTGAGTAGGGCTCATACTCCCTGTTCAATTACAGGTTTTTTAACAACCCTTAACAATTAAAATTACTACAATTAAAACTGTTTAGATGGATCCCTAAGTGCTTCATCTAAACGTAAAATGTCTTTGGGCTGGCAAGGGAGGAGGGGATAATGGCTGACCTACGAGAAGCACCACCACAAGAATCCTAGAAGTTAAAGGCTTTGGAAGCTCCAGGTTAACAACTAGTTACAGGATCATCCTTTGCAGGAGCACATCCTTTTATGCAATAACCCTGTGTGTGCTGAAACACACTGCGGTCTGTGCACTCAAAGACACACATTTTCAGAAAAAATTATGCCCATGCATGATTCCCCTTAAACCTGTAAAGGTCCACCTAGAGCTGAAGCAGACGTACCATACAGTACAGTTGGGAATCGGTCAATACAAGGCCTCATGTGCCTGACTGACACATCTTAAATGTGGATAGCTTTGGACTGGATTGTGCTTGGGATATCTCAGAAAGGTGGCTTTAATCCTGGATCCTATCTGGTCCTTTCCAGTTCATTACCTATGTTCATGGCACATATACTGAGAAAATCTGAGATTGAACAGTCACAGGATATCCTGGGGCCTGTATTTACGCTCTGGCAAGTGGATAATACAAGCAAAGGCAAGAATTGACTTTCTCTTGCATCTCAGTTGTCTGTAAAGGAAAAATATATTTAGATGCTTTATGTGGAGACTCAGGACCAAGGGAACAGTGAGGCATTTACAAAGTGGCATGAAATTAAATAGGATGTGTTTGAGAAAAGCATCATAATCATTACACGCCGCAGGCTACTGTAGGAAAGCACAGATTACTCAAACAAAAGTAAGGAAGAGCTGTGATTATAACTTACAGAGCGACTTTAAGTATTTAAACAACGGAGAGGGAAATATCTCAAGCTAACTGCTTAGTGCAAATTGTTTTAAGGGTTCTTCCTCGATTTTAGCCTCTAACTGCCCAAAAATTATCTGGTACTGTATTCATCTAAGCACGGTTTAATGTCATTGAAAGGGTTTAGCCCCTCTAATTCTGCATTTTTTTCCTTTTCAACCTCTCATTTGGTCATGGGTAGACAGCATTATCTTTTCCTGGGATCAGTCTCCTATGCTCAATTTCACCACAGCCTGGGAAAAGGCAGCACATTGAGATGTTGACATTCCCAACACCAGGGAGAAGTTTGATTATAATGTGGGCGAACGCTTTCCCACGTCCCTACCCCAGCGCTGCGGTGCTGAGCCCCATTGTGTCACACACTCCCCAGTCCACCTGCTCCTTTGGGAACAGGGTATTATCCCCAGGCAATTCACAGTCAATTTGCCATGCTGTAATAGATGCTTTGCCTATTGTCCTGGGGCACACATGGATTGGCTATCGACTGTGGGAAACTCAAAGTTGCTCAGGACCCATACATTTGTATGCAGCTGCTGCATATAAATAGAGCAACTCCCGGCTTCCTTCTCCACTTGTTAAGCAGCAAGCTCCGAGCTGAAACCAGCAGTTGGGATAATGGCACCCAGTGCCTGGAAATCTGGACACCCAAAGAGAAGAACAGTGTAAGTATCTGCTGCCTGTGATCGCAAGGGCAAAGAGCTGAGAAGGTCCAAACTCCTACAGCAGCAGTTATATACAGATGGGAAGGGAAAGGCTCACTGCTAACTGTTCTCTTCCCGTTTTATGTTACAGCTCAGGAAAACCATTGCAGAGAAACTGTGTCATGATTGGAATAACAGCAGCGTCGAGCAGCTGAAATTGCTCCTGGGGAAGGAGTTTCAGAGTTACCAGCCCAACTCCAAGCTGGAGAAGCCAGCAACCTGGAGATGACTGTCAGCTACAGAAATACAGCCGAGGTAAGTACATCCTGCAATCACACGTGCTGTCCTCGCTTTCAGACAAAACTTCAGCCTAAGTCTCCCTATATGACACTTCTCTTCTGCCCTTTCAGCTTTTGCAACATCTGCCAAAAGACTACAGTGGGATATTCGCAAAGTGGATGCCTGGTGCCTAATGAGGAGCTCTGCAATTCCTGAATCTCCATTCAGCAAACACCAAAACCTGGCTGAAGCTGATCTGCTACTTCCAGAGGTCACAAATGGTGCCTAAGGACCCTTGTGCTGCTTCTGCACCTGCCTCAACCCACTAGCCGCCTGCAAAACAACTAGCACTGAAACCCTCCTGCAGCCTCAGGAGGCCCTGGTAGACCAAGACTACCTTTACGCGCTTGCTGGACACTTGCTCATATGCCAGAGGAGATCATGACTTGCTGTACGAGTCTCCCCACTCCTCTCATGAGTAGGAAGAATGTTTTCCTTTAGCAGAGCATTACTATGCTCGGATGTCTGCTTCCCTTCTTCCAGGAGGACTGAAATGATCCCACCATGTGGACAGAAAGTTATTCTAAAAGAATGAGCTGTAATCCTCCTGCGAGGATGACTGAAGAGTTGTTCAGAGAGGAACACCGCCTATTCTTAACCTTAGTGAGGTTGTACGTGTTGATCTGTTGAGAACGCAGTAACTTCTAAGATGTTCAGGCTAGCTTTTTCAAAAGAGTCCGTTCAGGAGGAGCCTTTTCCTCTGACCTGCCCCACTTGCGACTCCCATATTCCTGGCTACTACACTGCCTGCCTGTGGGGACACAAGGTTGCTCAAGCAGAGCAGCAGGTTCAATGGACACCTTTGAAAACCTAGCTTCCCTATGGGGGCCATAATGGTCACTACAATATTTGTAGACTGCACTGAGCATGCTCTGGAAATGGTTAAACCATAACTCAAACTATGTAGAGGAAATTCCTCAGGGTGTCTTGCTCACAGAGTCAAGAGTACTGCTTGTGAGATGCAGGATATGTGCACCTTTTATAAAGGCAAAAGCCCAGTCTTATATCCTTGTAGGAAAGAAGGTTACGGCTGTGTTGTCGAGTTTACAAGATATATTTATCAAAGTCTTTCATGAAAGGCAGGTGTACAAATTGTATTTACTCTGTGGTACCCTACTCCAGGGGAGAATGTGAATCATTACTGTCCTTGGAGGATGCTGTGACATGTTATGTGTGAGCTGCACCAGGTGTATATAACCTGTGTCAGGAATCACCTTGGATTTCAGAAGCTGCAGAAACTTCTACCAGTACAAAAATGAATAAAAATCTAATAACAAGTCCAGGAAGTTACTCTTTCTTGGGTAGTTCATACAGCTGATGTCCCTGGGTTAAAGGGAGCGAGACAAAGATTTCAGTAATAGTTGGCATTTCATTGCCTCACCAGTTTCGTGCCCATCTGGAACCCCTGCAATGCTGCTTTGCACAGTAGTACCAGACCTTCACTGTCCCAGCATGAGACAAAGCCACAGGCATGCCTTAGCAACAAGTTATCTGGAAATTTAGAGCCAAGAGACCGCGAGGGTGAGCTCAGGATTGATGCTGACTCCCAAATATAGGAAGTAGTTTTGATTAATAACGTTTGCTGAGGCACTTAACCATGGAATCCCGGACTGGTTTGGCTGGAAAGGACCTTAAAGCTCATTCAGTTCCAGACCTTTCCACGGGCATGGATACCTTCCACTGGAGCAGTTGCTCCAAGCCCCTGTGTCCAACCTGGCCTTGAGCACTGCAGGGATGGGGCAGCC
>JAOEHX010018842.1:7355-17494 GCA_025448015.1 Bolborhynchus lineola | reverse complement strand
CTAGTGATTTTATTCAGATGCAATAACATGTTTTAAATTGAAACAAGTCAAAGTGCTGTGTATCGTTACAAAAAAGAAACACAAATAAAGCATAGGATGCTGCATTAGGATACTCCATTTGATCACATTTCTTTGTATTTTTCCACATTCTTGCCTTGTCCTCTAATAATGAATATCTGTGTTTTTCTGAGAAGCAGACTGTATAACCAGAGAGTGCTGGTTGCATAAGCATTTCCATTACAGACTGTCAGGTTTATAAACTTATCTATGTTCCTTCCTTTATATCTGTACGAGGGGAACTTGTGCAATTTTCACTCCTCTGCTAAATTGAACTGATCAAACAATAAAAATACTTTTCTAAAGTACATTAGACAATAGGCCATTTCCACTGAAAAACAATACCACGGCAGTCGTTTCAAGATATCTTTTATTTTTTTGGGCTATGCTTTGTGAGGTTTTTGGTTTGTGAGGTTGTTTTTTTTTACCTGCTTCAGAATAGCTCTGGTTTTATTTCCATTGAGTCAGCCACTGTGGAAAAGGTAATCACTATAATCACAGCAAAGATTTCTGTTTGCCTAGGGCACTTAAGTGACTGGCATCACTGTAGTGTCTGAGTGGCTTCCAGAGAAGTGTTTCATGGAAGGTTTGATGTGCACTAACTTTGTTTAATTGGCAATGCAAATCATTGTGTCTGTGACATGTACAGTCATCTCAATGACTTTTGCAAATTAATAATCAGTTTTTATACTGAGAATACTTCTCAATCTGAAGTTATAAAGATGAAGAAGCTGTGAACTTTTAAAATAGTTGCTTCTCTCTCTTGCACTGTCATTTAAATACAGCATACACTAATTGAAGTTTATTTCTTCAAAACAGTTCCATTTGCATTGAGCAGGTAGCAACCAAAAAAAATACAGTGATTTATTAAATTATTATATCCTTGAACATATTTGGTAAGTGATGGACTTGCAAGCCCATCATAGACAGAGATACATCACATATGAGTGTGTTATACAAAAATATACTCAGGCATTTGTGTACAAATCAGTTATTAGAATATAGCTTTACACCATTGGCTTGGTCTGAGGTTTTGTCTTTGCAATAGGATAATGGTCAGCTCAACAGACACAAAAATTACATACTTGTGTGAATCACAAACTTTTGTTTTCTACAAAGATCTCTGTGTATACAGATAATAATTTCTTTAGTGTATCTGCAGAAAGCAGATTGGTTATTTGCAAACTTACAAGATATTTGGGTTCAACTTATTCTAAAATGCATGGTTTTCTGAAATGGAGGTTTTACTCTTTTGCGTCCAAACTTTTCCTTCCCTTAAGTACATGGCAAGCACACTGACACATGAGGAGCTCTGCTCATCCTGGTCTGGCTGTCCTGACTTACCAGATGTAGATGCTCAGGAGCCACGACACTAAATAAATTGTTATCATTATCATTCTTATTCTCGAAGCCCAATGGTATTTGTTTAGGATTGCTAAGCACCTTAAACATAAACATCAAAAGAAAACAATGCATGTATCATCTGTCCACCTAAACAAATAGTCGCATGAAGTCCGCAGTACCGCATACGTTTCCACAGTCAAACCATGACAATTCTTATTTGATTTCACCTGTGTGAACCTACTTATTTTTACCAACTGTCAAGAAAAAAAATTTAAAATAAAAAGTTGATGTTCTGTAATTTCGCTTACAGTGTTTTGTCTAATAAGAGACAAACGGTGATATAATTACAAATCCTCTAAATCAGTTCCTAATAAATACATGCATTCATTATGAGGAGGTGGCAGGGAGGAACTATCACTTCGCTTTCTATAGTTTCATTGGTAAAAACGCTCTTGGAAGCAGGAGACAATATTAATTTTTTCCTTTTGGATTTTTTTTTTTTTTATCTTGAAGTCTGGAAGACATTTCTAAAATAGATCTATTTTCTTTTCATTCTGCAGAATAATGCATGAATGATTATAACATATGCTCTATCTCCAGTTTTTTCAACCAGTGGAAAAGTGCCTGACACGATAATCACAACTTGTTGGGTTTTCAATCTGATGCTGTCCTATTTTATCATGGTAGTTAAATGTCCATTCTTGTTCCGTGTGATAAATGTTATGGCCATTTAACAGTACCGAAAAAGAGAGACATGTTAAACCAAATATTGCTTCAGATTGTGTCTTTTATTCTCCTTTATCATCATATCTTAATTTATAGTATAATCATCATTATCACAACTGTCAGCCTCATTTAACCTTCCCTGCTCTCCCATGATTCTCCGCTGTCAGGCCTGATTGCCTGCCTTCTGCTGACGGGCTGATAATGCCTGACTGATTAGCCCTCCCCGAGAAGAAGACAATGATATATAGAACTGCGCTGCTCACTCTATATATTAATGAGGAGCTGGCAAAGCTTTGATAAGGCGGTGGAATAATCCATCAGCCAGAGAAGCAGCTTGTAA
This sequence comes from Bolborhynchus lineola, assembly GCA_025448015.1. Classification (NCBI taxonomy): domain Eukaryota; kingdom Metazoa; phylum Chordata; class Aves; order Psittaciformes; family Psittacidae; genus Bolborhynchus; species Bolborhynchus lineola. Next base: position 15,027 of record JAOEHX010018842.1, on the reverse strand, counting down.
AACTGGTGGAACATTTCATGGGGAAAACACCTGGGAAGGATGTAATGACCCAGCAGCTAAATACCTCTCAGCCCTCCTTCTCCTCTTGTAATTAACATCAGATAGCTGCTGTGTGGATAGCACCCAGGGTGTTATCAGTCCCCAAATCCCTTTACATTCTCCCTTTTTTGTGCCCAGGGCTTAGGGCCTTTACAAGGTATTTAGCAAGCAGGCAATTAATAGCTCATTTTCCTTGGTGTTAGGAACTGTTTATCTTCTGAACTAGCTCTTATCACAGACCGTTACCTATGAAAGGTGAGAGTCATCCGTGTTTTTGTGCTCTAGTTGTTACACTTACTCAGCAGAGGCCTGCTTCGCCATTAGATACAAAGCTTCTGATGGCTACTTGAGTTTGAATGCACTGTTATTACAGGTATTATATGAAATTGCTTGTGTTATGTGAAGGGGATTATAGAGGTTTTGGATCAATAACTTCAGTGGATGTTGGGAGTGATTACAGTGCTCTGTCAATTTTTCCCATTTGGCTGTCAGTACTGATTTACAACACACCACCTCTTTTATTCACATCAAATCACTCATTTCATTGGTAAATTCTATATATCTCAATTTACTTTAAGTAGCTGATTTGTGTAAAATAAAATGACTTCCTCTCTTCTATGCATGTGGGAGCATATGTGCACGTATACACACAGCAGATATAACCCTATAGAACCATAAAAAGGCACAGATGTTTACAGAGCTTTGTGACCTTTTGCAAAGGGCAACATGCAATATCATACAGGTCACTTAAATAAAAACAAATATGTATAGACGAAGCATTTCTCCAACGGCTAGTTTTTTTCTGACATGGTTTTGTCTTCTATTAGACAAAGTGGCAGATCTGTTAAGGTACAATGGCTCAGAGGATGAAGCTGAAATATTTTACACCTCTGGAAAACAAATTCACTAAATAACTTGAGGCTATCTAGCACTGGGTAAACAGCCTCCAAAACTGTGCCTGGCATTTCAGGCTTTGGACTTCAAGCTCAGTGCAGAAGGTCCATCCTGAAGAAGGGAGCTCAAGCCTCAAGACTTGGATAATACATAGGAGGTCTACCTCCACTTGAATTGGTTTTACAGTACTGATGGAGACTGATGGAATTCACTTCCTAAGAGGAGGCACTAGGCATTTTGTAAAGTAAAGGCCTTCCTACTCTGAAGGGAATTGCATTTTTTATAATTTTTTTTTAACTTTATTTTTTTTTTTTAGAAAATATCAGGCTTCCTGTTTCCAGAGACTTTTTTAGAAGTGATAAAGATAATGGAAAAAAAACGAGAGTCCCAAGAAATAACCACTGATAAATTAAGTTTGGCAAAAGGAAGAACAGTGAGACGGAACATGATGAGACAGTCTGGTGTTTATGTACCTGTTAAATTGTGTATTAGAAGAGAGAGGCATCATGTTCAGTCCTTCTAACCAACATCAGTGAAATGCAGATGCATGTTTCCAGTTGTATGCTAATGGAGTTACTTTATTTCATGTTGTGAAATGTATATGTTTGTTCCACTAATTTGGAATAAAAAACTATCAGTGTTTTCTGTTAACCTTGACCTAAAAGGGGCCCTGTATTTTTTCTTAAAGTAATAAGCAACTTATAGGAATGGCTTAAGAAGAAAAAACAATCAAATTCTAAAAAAATTGTCCCAATTGAATAAGATTTGAAGAGTTAAATTTATTAAAAAAAAAAAAGTTTTACAGAACTATTAATTCAGACACTTTTGAAGTTTTAAACCCATTACACTGAAGTAATAGATTATAGATTATAAATAAAATATATTTATTATCATTATTGGAATAAAATATCATATCTATTTTTATCATTACTTCCATTAAAGTGTACAGGTTAACTTTGTTAGATTTGCAACTCTCAATCCTTTTGCTTCACTGCAGTATATTTCCTAGTATAGATTATAAATTTTAAAACATGAAAATACAGAATGATGCTTAAAAGCTAACAAGTAAAAGCTCTATAAACTATTTTTGTATTTCTGAATAGTCATATTACTCCAGCTAACACCATGTTATAGAATATGACTCTGAAGTAATAGATCTCTTAAGTTGCCTGTGTTTTGAGAGTCCTAACACAAGTGCTTCCACAGGAGTATTTAGTGCTTTCACTAATGCAAAACAAGCTCACAGACTATATATTATAATTATGCTAGTATTAAAAATTACCTGATAATGTAGGATAATGAAATAAACCCTCTTTCTCAAAACATTCACTCACTGAAAACATTAAAAAAAATAAACATGTGTCAAAACCATTTTATTCTTTCATCTTTTGGAAGACTGATCTGGTTGCAGGTAGAAGTAACTATTAACTAAAATTCGAAGCTCAAAATCACAACTCAGTTGATAAGCCATTGATCCACAAAAATGCAGACTGCTACCCTTACTTGTACTGTATTGTTTCTGTAGATCAAGAGCAATTTTGCCAATATATCTTGTGGGAAAAGCTGGTGTTTGGCAGGAGTGATGTTAGCACTACTAACTCCTGCCTTGCACACAATTTGAATTATTTGTGCTTTAAAAGTTACAGTCAAATAACTTTGCTCTGAGGCCTAGAGAACTTAAGCTTGATTTCTGTAAGGGTGCATGTAACTATTCTTGTGGCAAAATAAAGCACAGGTGTAGGTAGCTTACAAAAATCAAAGCTCTATCAAATCCTTACACAGATTTTAGCTCTAAAACATTTGGAACTTGTGCGAAAAATTGAGAATACATGCTGTATTTGAATAACTTGTTTAATAAAGATTTCCAATAGCCAAAATAGAAATTTATGTATGGCTCAAAAAAAGCCATCACATTGTCTTGGCCAAAGAATATATGTTACCCAGTGTCCTACAAATGCTGATTTATAAATGGAAAATTATAATCTTGAAGGCAGTGTAGCAGTATATTGGAAAAAGATTGCCAATATACTTAACTACTAAATAGCTACTCCTTCAAGAAAAGCACAGAGTAAACAGAAATTTATGAGAAAATTAATATTGCCCCCATCGTAAACTTATCAGCATGTGTTCACAGGTCTCAAAGTAGGTATATAAAGGTAGTCCTGCTTTCAGTGCAAATCTGTGAAGAAAATTTCAATGATAGAAGAAGCAGGATCTGAAACAGATGTGTAATATCTTTGAAATGTATTTTATGACTCAGACCACTTTGCCTTGATGCACACACTCACGGGTCATGCTCTTTTGCACATCAGAAGCACTCAGTTTTCTCTGTAGCACTGTCTTTTGCTCATTTACTCAGTCATGTTACATCAGCTGACAAGATGATCGTTTTGAGGAGAAAGGTGTTGGATATGGTGTGAGGAATGTACTACTCAATGCTTGATAGTTTTCCAGCCAAGACTCATCATTCTCCATGTCCCCAAATTGGAGTTGCTCCTGCTACCTGCAGTGGCAAACAGAGAACAGACCTCTGTCTTCAGCTAAGTGAAACCCCACAAGTAATCATGGTCTTCTGTTTCACAATGAAAACTTAGACTTTGTAGAAAGTTTCTCACCGGGGTTGCCTAAGGCTTGGATAAAGCCCTAAAACATGTGCAACAGGGAATCAATTTTCAACAGCAGACAAGGTCAAACTCAAGGCTGATACACACATGACTCCCTGTAAAATCTTGAGAAGGCGTTGAAAAAGTAGTAAGAAGTATTCCATCAGTTTTAATTCACTTGTATTGTTTGTAAATCTCTGTCATGTTTAAATATCATTCTTCTGCATATGCTATGCAAATGAAAGGCAGGAAAAGCATTGTTTTGATGAAAGCTTGAGAACCTCATACAGATATATAGCTCTAACGTTCAGGGGCTATGAGGGAGAAAAAACAATTATAATTGCGATGAAGTCATCTGCCAGGCTGGGGTCATGGGCTAGATGCTGGGAGGTGGTGAATTAAAAACTGTCAGGATAACAGGAACAAATTGACAAGTAACTTTAGCAACTGTGTGACTATCTGAATGGTTAATGGTATAGGAAAAAATCCTTTAAAATGACAAATAAAAATTCAAGAATTTTTTATCCAGGAAGTGTAGAAACTAAATGACACTTTAGTCCACACTATACTGAAACCTTTTTTAACTGCTTTAAAGTACTGATTCATGTCAGTGACACATTTGTTGGCTGTCTAATGCCTCAGCAAGGCTTTACATAATTTATTATGAGGCATAAAATGTTTAAAAGAAATTTGGTCTGAGGTTGATTTTGGTTTATTGTGGTTTTGAGGTAGAGAATTTCTAAGTCAGATGCTTATTTATGCAGTTTCCCTGAAACCAGGATAACTTTATCCAAGTTTTTGCCCAAAGTAAAAAGATGAAATAATGTTTTCAGTGTGATTAGATAAACAAGTCTGGATATTCTTTGAACTCAACTGTGATCAGTTCCTAGAGAAAAAAAGCTGTGAGCTACATGAGATCATCTTTCTTCAGAAGGATTGCTCCTACTGATCACCTGCATATATGATTTAGTCACCTACATTGGCCAACTTAGTTGCCTTACTTGCCTAAAGAAGCAATTACCATGTTTGAGATGGGTAAGGGTCTCCAGGTGGGCTCTGAGACTTCTGTCCAGAGCAGTATTGATCTTTACTATCTCCTGTATTACACCTGCTGGCAACATAAGGATGTCTCAGACAAACTGATTTTTCTCAAATGGTCCTAGCCGTCTAGGTTTAGGCAACCAAAGGAAGTTTGCTAGATTGACAGCCAGAGCAATGGGTCTTCTAACCATAGTTTTGCTGCCAAGTGCTGCTTAGTAATTTGCAATGGTTCTGAGGGCTGCCTGTATGTGTAAGGCTCCTTTTGACTTGAATAAACCTACTGAAAAAAAAGCTCTACTTTCTAAAATTCTTCTTCTGATTTCTTCTTCTCATTGGATTTGGCAAATCTGGGGGCATAAATATTTTTTTCTCATTACACAGAGGAGGTAGCTGTAGATTGCAGAAGTCAAATGACTTTTCAAGTCCTATGTGGGCAGCAGGTTCAGGAATTATGCTTCATGACATTCAAACCAGTGAAAGACATCTCAGGCAAATACCTTCAAGGCTCTGATTTTATAATTGTTAAATCATACTGCAGCATGCCACTTTGTTTATAAGACTGTTGCAAAGATGTTTTATAAAACTTGTCTGCACTTGTACAAGGTGAATATTACTCATAGCTCATGGTGAAATGTAATTTTACATGGACATGTCTTCCTTGAAACTGGAACTATTATTTGCATTGCTTGTCATGCTGTAACACAAGAGATTTTTGCTACAGCCAAGAGATGACCTTGAAAGTGTGAGCCAATTCCCCCAACAGTATGAGGACAGTATACCTACTCTGTTGTGGGAGACATATAAAATAGAAAGCATAGAGCAGCTTGTCACTGTACTGAGTCATTGTTAATATCCTTTTCTGCAAGTAACAGTATTTTTATTTTTTTTTTCTGTTTTCATCTCTGCATCTGTCAGACACCACATATTCATTTTAAAAGATGAAAATTGTACAGCCCAAAGCTTCCTCACCATCACTCCCCACAAATCCCTGCACTCCCAGAAGTCACAGAAGGTCAAGTACTTATACTCCATGGCTTTTAATCCTACAAAAGAGGAGTAGGACTAGAAAGCTCTTAGAAGCTTTGCCACAGATCACCCTTGAGGGAATTTCTGCACAGTCTTGAGCCAGCGTGAAAGGTTGGAAAACTCAGACCTCTGGCTTTCACTTCACAAAAGTAAATTTAAAGAAGATATATAAGATAGAGCTTATCCTGGGATGAGCATTCCAGGTATATACTGATTAAATGTGCTTGTGAGGCTTTTGCTCATTCACTGAAGATGAGTTTGCCATTCCAGTCATTCCCTGTGTCAGTACCTCTGAGAAAAAACAATAAATCCTCCTCATTTACCTGTGTATAATTTACCTGTGGGTTAGATGACCATATCTTGTGGTTTCAGTTTCTGTATATCTTCTAAACCATGTGGTGTGTGAACTGGGACACACAAGTAGGCTTGCAGTTCAATCTGAACTGCTTTGCTCTACTTCAGAAATGCTTTTACCTTAGATAAATGTGTCTCAAGCATAGCTGAGGGTTTTGCCTCAGCCCTTTGCCATGAAGTTTTCAGTTCAATGAGGGGTTAGGTTCCTAGCACTCATGTTTAAATTCTAGTCTTAGCTGTCACTCAGCCTCAATGTCAGCTTTCCCTCCTGTAAAATGTGAACATGACTTTTTTCCTGCAGGCAAAATACTGTGAAGGACCGCAGATTGCCAATCACCATGTGCACTATTTGCAGTAAGGATCCTTGTCCCCCTCTACAGAAAGGGCAAAAGCAATAGTTTGCAGGTCTTTGTGTCTGACCCTGCAGAGGAGGAGCATGAGGCAATTGGTGGATGTACTTTATGCAGTGCTCTGCAAGCAAATCCCCATCTGAGAGCCAGACAGGATTCCCACAAAAGATGGGGTTTCCCACAGCATTAACCTTGGGTGATTGATTTGCCCAGGAGGTATAGGGACATCATTCCTGGGCACAGGAATGGGAAATGAAAGCTAGCAGGTCAGAGCTTGACCCCCGTTTTACCTACCACACCAGGTGAAGAGAAGGCTGATTTTCTGGTTCACAAGAGTGTCCCCACTCTATGAGGGACCTGACAAGAGGCACAAATCTCAAATACCCCACCCAATGCCACTCTGATGGGCTTTGCTGAATGTGGCTGTGAGAGAGCGGCTGCAGTTAGAGCATTCACTGGGATATGAAGGGTCAGTACAATGAACTATTAAGAAAGGCTAGTGCAAATGTGGAGATAAAATCTTCCTGTGCCAAGGGTTTTTCGTGTTTAGCTCAGTGATTACATATGACTGTCAGAAAGCCACTGTCCTCCATTTTACCCAATCCTTTCTTCCCCACATATGAATATGAAGATATTTTGTCATGAGTAATTTCCAGTTCTTTGAAAACAGGAAGATATCTGAGGCTGCGGAAAGGCTGGGAACAGGTTTGGCAAAAGTTTTGCATGCACCCACTAATTGGGAGCACTGTGCAGAACCAGGTTAAATAGCAGGAACCATTTTCAGCTCAGATATCAGTAAGTTCCTTTGATCAGGCACTACAGCAAATCCAGAAGAGTCAACTTCTGATTCCAGCTATTTGAGAGACATATGTTTCTCCCCTTCTCCTAATGACACCTGTCTTCTTCCGAAAATGGAAGAAAAAAGGTGTTTAATATATTTGATTGCTTAGCATGGGAACACTTAGTCACCAGTTGCACATCTTGTATCAGGAATTGGTACTTGCCTTTTCTAGTAGTGATGTTCACACCAAACAGTGCCACAGAAAACCTTGTGTTTACCACTTTAATACTATGCCTATACATTTAAATGAACATTTCCTAATGAAATGCACAAATCTGATTAATCTGAAATTAGTCCAGTATTCTTCTCCTGCACTTAATTCATGGGTAAACAGATACTTTTTTTAAAAATACTGCAGGTGTTTTCCTCTCTGTTAACAAAGCCTAGGAAGCCCATGGGTCTATCTTATGTTCTGAGTCACTGTGTTGAAACAAAGTCCCTAGCTTTCAGGTGTTATGAGTCTTACATATGGATCCTTGAGATGGTCAGAATCTGCCCCATGGTATCTGCCATGTGTCAGCTTT
>JAOEHX010018841.1:0-13024 GCA_025448015.1 Bolborhynchus lineola | reverse complement strand
AGAGAGTGAAGCACACTACCAGACAAAACAGCCACCCCAGTTAGATAGGCAAAGCTCCCAGAAGTGTCTTAGCGCTGCTGTTGGTTTACATATTCCTGTAGAGACAACAAAATACTGATTTCAGTTATATGAATTCTGGTCCTGTTTAACTAATGAGATTCTGTGAAAAATGTTACGTACTTCTGTGATTAAATGCAGCATTCTGGTGCCGACACAGAGAGGTGAAATAAGGTTGCAAGAACTCAAATGGCTGTGCAACCTATATAATTGGTTTTAAACTCAGTTTTTCTGTCTTGTGTAATCAAGAATAGCCTTGAGGAGAAACACAGGGCCATATGCCAGTATGCACAGCTGATAGAGAGGAAAAATGAGGGAGGAAAAGGCAGGAAAGGACAAAAAAGTTTCAAGAACATACACAGCGGAAACAGTGCATGTTAAAGCTCTTGTTCGCAACTTGACCTTTACCTTAAGAGAAAACTGATGAAATGAGAACAGAGAGATTGAGGGACATGCTGGATTTAATTTAGAATGGCAAAATGTTGTAAAATAATTAATTATTGAGTGTCCCTGATTACTGTCTTCTAACTATCTAGATAGTGGTTTATGAAACTTTCACCTGCCTGTGAGGATTCTGTGTATGCGCATACACATGCTTATGTATGTGCTGTTCACTGCACTGTGCCTTGATTGATTTCTAGAAGGATCATTTCAAGCAAAAATAAGTATTTCCATCCTTTTCCTTTACCTGCCTTTCTGTCACATTTTAGCAAATCCACATTTTCCAGTTATACTTGTCTGTCATTTGACATTTTTATCTCACAAGTAAACAAAGCTCATTGGGAAGTTTCAGGCTTGAAAGGCCCTTATAGTGATTTGACTACTTGAAGATAACCCCCTAATGTGTTGGACTGTGGCCCTTCTGCCAACTCAGTAAAATACAAACAAGAGAAACAGGATGATCACTTTTTAAGTATGTGCAATCTCAGCTAAAAATCATATTGCTTACAGGAGGAAAGAACTAAGTGTGGAATTTCTTCCCTCATGTACTTCACTCTGGTTCCTAATAGAAAAGATGCTATTAAACTGATATATTGCATTCTGGTTTAGCCAGAACACCAAGAAACAGCAGCTCCATTCAGCAGAAATGATCCAGGGCATGTAACTTTCTTCATCTTGATAGCAGCAGAGTGCTTCTTTGGACTATGCAATCAGTCCCTACATTTGCACCTTAAATTCTCGTGGAGAAAAACCCTGGGTTGTCTCCTTGGCAATGAATGCCTGCTGAAGAAAACCACAGCTAATTTATCTGAGCTCGTGGTTTGCTTTTCTCCAGCTGAATTCACCATTTTTGCACACATCATCTTCCTATTAGAAGAGAAAAAAAGGACTCATCTAAAACCTCCTCCTGCATTTACAGCTTCAAACTGTGCCTGGCTATAATGATCTTCACAACATTTAGCACAACCCCCTCTAGTCTGAAAATAGTCTTCAGCCTGTGATTTGGAGAGCCTGTTATTATTTGTATTGCCACTTGTGTGGCATGATACTTGTTAAGTTGTATTTTTCCAAATAAATCTGACCTTGTGAAGCATAACACAATGCAGAGCTAGAATCCACTCCCATAATATCACTAGATACCGTTTTGGAGATTAGCTATTCGGTATTTGCTACACCATTTATTGGATGATGTATGTATTTAACTTGTCTGTGGAGAGCTTGTGACCACATATCCTGAATGCCCTGTAATTTACTGCCTGTGCCTGTACTGCCATCAAATTATATGGGCAAAAACCTAATGGCAGAAAATTAACAAGTTGTTTTTGCTGAAAATTTGACATAAACTACTATTAGTTTTATTTACTTTACACCTATTGCAGACAGTTTACAGTGCTAATTTCTAAACCACTCACAAATATTATTTAGAAGCCAAATGTTTTTTCATTTTATGAGGCTTTGGGCAGCAATGTGTGCATTGCATTGGGCTTCATCAACTGCAAAGTGAGAGAATACAGCCTGCTGAGCTTTCTAGGCTTTCTACATCATTTCCCTAAGCTTTAATCATCCAGTGCCTAAAGAAAGCTGAAGACTTTGCTTATAGTGCAGTTTTAAAGTTTACAAAATAAAAGTTGCATTCTTGATAAATCTAAAATTGTTCTTTTCTACATTTCCCACTCTTGTCAGAGTTCATTGAATAGAATTGTGTCTTCTCCTGTCAGAACAATGTTATGTTTCTGATGGAAACAGAAAGTTAGAATTAAGTAAATGGTATGTGGTGCAAATGTTCATATGAATTAAGTAAATGGTATGTGGTGAAAATGTTCACATGTAACTGAGTTAAAGAAATAAAACTGAATTCGGAAGACAGGAGATAGAGAAGAAACTAAGCCTTATTCTTTTTCTGCTCATGTAGTATTTCAACAGTGAGGACCAGCTGAACTATGAGTGGTTTGTCTATGTAAAGATTTAATATTATTCAGAATAAATTTATAAAAAGAGCAAGTGCCTGGAGACAAGATAATTTCAGGTGACCTTTCTTAACTCCTTAATATTCTACAAAGAGCAGAGATAAAAATACAAGGTATAAGAAAATAGTCCACCAGAGCATGCTATAGGCAATACTGTATACATTTTGTGACACCCAGACTAAGTGCCAGACATACAGATGTGTGAGGATACACATGAAGTGTGTTTCTTTGTTTTCTCCTAAACCCAGCTTCATATCTCTCACATACATAGTGCTGCTGCTGACTTCACTGGGACAGTTGGATGACACAAAGTTCTGAATGAGGTGCAGGATTAAGCTAGATAAAGCCAAAAAATCCACCAAACCAAAACAAGGCAAAAATATCTAGGTTTGTGTCCAAAATCCCATCGTGTTCAAACTTCAGCAAATTGCAAGTGTCTGATAATGCTAGCTCCTCATTTTAAAAACCTGCAAACCTGATCTTCCCCCGTAGTTGGGACATGGATTACGGCTTTTCACGCATTCACACCTGATGTCTTTGGCTAAGGAACAAGGAAACTACTACAGAGTAATTGCAACATTTGACCAGTGAAATGTTACTGCCCATTCTGTAAGAACGCTGGATTTCAGCTCTTTGTGCTTCCTTTCAGCTTCTGATATGGCTGCGGAGCAAGGACAGATTCTTGTAATTGCCACTGCTGCTGTTGGTGGATTCACTCTGCTGGTCATCCTCACTTTGTTCTTCCTCATCACTGGAAGGTAATTAACACCACAGTGTTCTTGTTTAGTCACGGTCAGAGTCAATCAAAACTAAGGATTTAAGAATAATAGTTACACATTTGCAGTGTTTAAATAGGGTTAGACATAGCAGGGTGGATGTCCTGTTAGTTCAGCACTGCTCATGCTCACAGGTCTATTGTGGGTGTTGTTTTTCATAAAACCCCGGTTTGAGGAGCTCAGCACTGATGTGAAACCAGAAAATTGGCTGTTTTTAAAACAAGTTTCTAGACCTCTTACCTGCAGAGCAAGAATTTAAAAATGCAACACCTGCACAATTATATATATGTTTTATAAGCGCATTTTTGCAACTATTTAGATAAAATACAGGAATTATGAAAATAAACTAAGGAAAACTACTTCAAAATGCTAGAATGAATCTACTGCCTGTGCTATCACTGGTGAGCAGAAAATAGTTTCCTGGAGGTCCTGAATTACTGCTTTTTGGCTTTTCTTAAATTGGATTGAAGACATCTCAATTAAATCTGCTTTACAGCAGTACTGTTGCACTGGTGGGGGAGTTCACCAGTCTGGGAAAGGATTATTTTTTATAATGACCCTGGTTCTTATACTGACAGTTCTTTTAGCAAAGTGCTGATTGCCCACCTTTCTTCAGCTGATGTGTTGATCAAGATCAGATAATGACCTAATGCAGATTGGATGAGAAAGCATTTGATTTAAGTGGTGAAATGCCATGCTCAATTAAACACAGAAGGTTTTAAGGGAACTCACAAATTCTAATCGGATATGCTAAAAAACACACGTAGAGGTCGTCAGTCCTTGCTGGAGCTCAGATTACCGTAGGCATAGATGCTTCCATGATGTCTTGTCTCCTTTTCCATTGAGCCTCCAGGTATTTCCCATGTGGTATCCGGACTTCCCCTGCTTATAGTAAGAAAGCAGAGCAGACTTCAAAAGGGCAGAGACACTGTGTCTCTGTCTTCTCTGTCACACATCAGTGGCACCACAGCCCTGCCATGGATCAAGAAAGCCTAAAACCAGACTGATACCTTGTAGGGGTTATGGGCCTTTGAGCAGAGGAGTCATGCTCAGAGCTCCTGCAGCAGGCTCTGTAGTGGGTATATGTGTGGAGTTACTCAAAGACGAACTTTCTTTGAACGTAACTGTGGGGGAATCCTTATGTGGCATCCTGAAACATAACTCAAATACTTCTTTTAGGAAAAAAACCACTAAACTCAGGAACGAAAAAAATTATGTCAGTGGGTTTTTTTCAGTGTTTATTCCTCTTATTTGCTGATGTTAAGGATATCAGAGATTCCCTTAGCTTTCTAACATCTTACTCAGTGGGACCATTTCAGTAATTAAGATACGAATTCATTCTGAAGTGCTGCTTAAATGCAGTGATCAGAGTACATTCTGCAGAAGGCAGACCAAGAAAATTTTGAAGAAATGCTCAATTTACTCTAGGACTGGAGGCAAATTTCTGCACGGCAAATGGGAGCGGTACCCTACAGACGTGCTCTGCTTCACTTAGAATTAACAATTTGACGAGCTATCAAGTCGTAGGGCTGCTGATGAGTCTATTCATAGTGGAGAGGCTGGGTTAAATGAGCACCTGCTTCTGCACTTTGCTGAGTGATTATCCACCAAGAGCAAGCAGGAAGCATGGCTGTCAATTGCAGATAGAAAAATGGAAGCAACAGAGACTTCGAGGGACAGGATATGCAGTGAGAGGGGAGTCTTGACTAACTTCCAGGAAATGTGATGTTAAAGTTCAGTGTGATTTATTCTTATCATTACAGAAATTATTCCTCTCTGATTTTCTGTATCCAGCACTAATAGGGAATGGGAAGCTGGAGCTGGATGACTCCTCTGCTGGTGACTACTTACTGGCTTCTGTAGTCAAACATTTGGCCCACATGCTTATTTAAGAAGATTGGAGGGTTAAAGCCTTTCTTTGTCTGTTCCCTTGGGCAGATAGTTTAAGTGCAAGAGCTTGTGTTGAGCGTTCTTGGCAGTTGGCACTCTACAGACCAGTTGTTCAGGTCCTAAAAGTGGAATTGGCATGCTTAGTGGTCCCACCAACTAGAGTACAATTTAAAGATTTCCACAGAAGCTGAGAATCCATTGGTTGCTGCTTCCCACCATAAGGGTACGTAGCCGTGACAGCTTCAGAAGTTTCTGCCCTTAAGGTGTTCGTCGTCATCTGTAGCAATGAATGAATTTGTGAGTGTTCCTATGCTGTTTCAGTGTTTAAATGAACTGTTTAAGTGGCGTTTTCACATATTTCTAGTATCTTGATTGTTAGTATTTTGCTGGGTGTAATATATACAATTGTAGTTTATTTTATTTTATGAAACTGGTAATTATACAGAGGCCAGTAATTTTGTTCAAGCTGGTCTTGGAACTGAGTATCTGTATATCAGAGCACGTATCTACACACACTGCTGTTCAATACTGGGGTCAGTGCCCCAGTAGCTCTTAGCCTAGCTCTTAGACCATTAGTTTTCTCTCTTAATCATACTACTTGGGTTGTTCAGTGCCCGGGAAAGAGCTTTGAAACCAAGAGCAAATACTTTGTTTTTCCTTTGCTCCTAGCACGTGTCCCTCTAAATTAGCATGAACAGTCCTGCAGGTAGGCAGCATTCAGGCTTGGGGATATTATATTAGAGGGAATCTGAAAGCTTGCCATGTATCAGCTTTCTGCAGCATAGCCTTGCATTGTCAGGTAAGGTTGCTAACAATTCATGAATATCCAACATTTTGTGTTGTTTGCCAAGGATTTGCAGTAATCATACAGGCATATGCTAAATAATCATGTTCACATAGCAGGCTATGTATTGTTTATCTTACAGGTTAGCTGCTGTCTTACTAGAAGTAAAAAGTCAGTGTCTGGCTCTGACTGCACAGAGCTATTAAGGGAAAAAAATAAGGGGAAAAAAAAGTGGTGCTGATGTGAAAAAAATTTTCTTTTTTTCCATGAAGAATGGTGAAGTCATTGAAACTATCACCTTATGAAGAAAATGTGAGCTTTGTTGATCCACTGGATATGAAAGTTAATGGGATACAGCTTAATTAGCAGGAATCAATGTATCCAAACAAGAATGCGGGGAAGTACTCATTTATTAAAGTATAAGGATTCTTTGGAGGAGTCAAACTTGGAAATTAAGTATTGCATCAAACATGAACTTCAGTAGTCATTTTCATACTAATCTTTCAGCCTTGATTTATTTGTATCTAATCTGTTTGTAGTTCTTCATGCATATTTTTCTGTATAGGTTCAAAACTGATTTTAAATTCCAAATGCAAAGATTTTGGCTTTCATAAAAGTGCAGATAAAACTTAATATATGTTTATTTTATGCATGACAAATATTTTAATGAAAATCTCACTTGTTTTCCTTTAAAGATGCCAGTGGTACATAAAAGCCAAAATGAAATCTGAAGAGAAAAGAAGGGCTCATTTGCAGAATGGACATTGTAAGTAGTTCAGCACTACGTTGCATAAAATCTATATCATGGTTTAGATTTAGAATGTTCAGTCCTTGTTGTTTTAATCTGACCATTTGCATAGTTACTTGTTATGTGCATCATCAGGGGTATTTTATTTCTACATCCTCTTGAACAATTTCACTAAATTCACTCTAGTTAATAAGGCTTTTTGGTATTCTGCTAATAATATTTATCAGTTTTTCAGGTATATTTCTTTGAATACTCAACTGCTCTGGAGCATATTGAATTTCTGCCTCAGAAATCCCTTCTTGGTGACTTAATGCCTTATTTGTATCCAGTTCTTTTTCTTGAGGGGTCTACTTTTCCAGCTACCAAGGAAATAAAAAGTGGCATGGGTTGTCTTCCCTCATGTTCTTGCTCACTGATGAGTACAGTGAGAGAAAGTGCAGGCAGTCTTTCATGGGCAGTATATTGAGTTTATTTATTTTAGTTTAGCTACTTAGTTTAAATTACTGGTCTTGCTGGTTTATGTTAGGGTTGCTATTTAAAGTATTGATTTATTCAAAGGATATTATATAAAAGCTATTAATTTTTTATCATTTTTGTCATTTTTTATAACATCCTTGGAAATACTATGAGCAAGACAGAATCTAAGTCACCCAAAGTGGTCTTTTCTCAGATGACAATATTATATCTATCCAAATGGCTCTTTCTGTCAAGGAAAAGGGCACATTTCCTCATAAAGGATACTTCCTTGAAGATTCGTTTGTTGTTTGTTTCTAAATATGGTCAGAAAGGAAAGATGAGAAAACCTTCCTGTTGGAGTGTTTGATATATGCCTCTGAGGCTGTGACTGAATTTGAGAAAAGCCCCACTCAGTGTCTTTCAGACCAAGGTAAATGATGACTGTATTTCATATTGACCCACAGCTTCATCCCAGAGGCTTCTCATTCATTTGCAGTTATGTCAGCATCAGACTTGAGGGGGAAGTCTCTACTCATGTATGTGCACCATAGAATCAAGGACAAAGAAGTGATTTACTCCAGCAGCTAAGTCTGTATTGCCAACAATACTCCCTCTTTCACACTGAGCACTCAGTACCTCCATATGAACTGCCTCCTTCATGCTGGCAGCAGTCTTTGACTGCTGACTACCTACAGACTTGGTATCCAGCATCTCAACTTAAGCCAATATGTGGAGCTGCACAGTCTCTGCTGGGATCAGTATAAGGGTGACCTCTCCTAGACCGGCTGAAGCTGTTTAAAGAAAAACTGCAAAACCAGCACTGGTTAGCATCACCTGTTCCTGTTTGCAGGTTTGTCATGTCCACACTTTACATCCTATGCTTCTTCTGTGTGCAGAAGAAAACCAACTCCTGTTCATCCTTCCTCTCTCCCTTGGGAGCTTGGTCGGAGTCAGGAAGATTTGGGGAAATAAAGTCTTTGAAGGTAGTTAGAAAGGGATCCATGATCTTGCTGATAACACGACATCCCATGATGTCTGGTGTCCTCTCTGTATGGTGTGTGCACTCTATAGACAGTGATCTAAATGCCATTTGCACACCACTTAATGTAACCCAGTCACACTTGTATCCTGAACATGTGTTCTTCACCTAATGCATTTAGACTCATTAGATAATGAGCTGCTTTAGACTTGGCTACTAAGTGATAAGAGGAAGAAGGCTGAGAGGTACTTAATGCTTTTAAGAGGTTCTCTGGACCCAGCTGCTGTACCCTTCTCTTATGCTGATAAGTTCATGCATTACCTACATCAACTTCTGTTAATGGATTGAAAGTTTTCCAGAAGTTCATCACCACATGGCAGCAGCTTAAAATAAATCCCATCCACATAGTCCAACAAAAGAGCTAAGTTGTTGGACAGGCTATACTCAAGAACACAACGGATATTAGCCATGCCAGAAAATGATGGCATGCTGGAGACTGCCAAAGCAATCTGGCACCAACCCACTGCTGCCATGGCCATCTCCAAGAAATTATTGAAGCCTTCTAAATGGATTGGGGTATTATTGTTCTCATCTTGCATCTGGCTCTCTGGTTGTTCCAGCTAATCAGAAGAGAACAACACAGCACAGTCCTCCAGGACCCATCCTCTTAGAAAAGGGTCTCAAAAATTGGACCTATTTGGCAAAAGGAATGTTCAGCCGCCCATCCATAAATGAAAGGAGTGAATTAGAAAGCACTGTTTTCAAAGTACAGGACAGATTGCCTAAATTGCCCAAGGAGCAGCAAAGGGGAGTATAAACTGCTTTGGCAATAATCACTGTTAGTCTTGATGATCTGTTTTTCTCCGTATTTTTGAGCCCTCACTTGGTGTCTCTGTAGACACCTTTTCAAGTGACCAACTCAGAGCTCATATTTTCTCTCACAATTTGCTTCATTTTCCAGTTTTACCAGCTGTACTTGAAGCATTCTAAGGATGTAAGCTAAGTGCAGACATGCCAAGGAGCCTCTTTGAACTAAAATACTAAATCGTATTTGGAAAGGAAATGCTTACAACAACAACAAAACCAGTAGTTTCTTACCCAAAATAGTGTTTTCCTTAAAACTTAGCTAAGGGTGTTGTTTTTTCTTAGAGAAGGTTCCAAAAACTTTATTATCCTCTTCATTTTCCTGGCTTGACATGCTTGTGTTCAGCTGAGACAGTGACAAAACAGCATCAGACACTATCTGATCAGTTGAATAACAAAGACTGAGTTTTCTAAAGGGCTTTAACTTGTTCCTGTGGGACAGGATAAAATCTGGGACCCATGCAGCTAATAAACATGACAGTTACTGAAGGTATAAATAACATTCAGAGAACCCAATGTCTGTATTTCCTCCATTCCTTACACTAGCACTGGCAGAAAGGATTCTTGATGTAACAATGCACTGCAGGAAGCCTGACGAAGTATCCATGCTTTCAGTCACCCCGAACATCTCAGGAGGTTTGAGCAGCATTGAGCAAGACCTTTCTTACAGTTTCAGCCAGTACTTTTGATGCTTTTGCTAGTGTTGGCTTGGCAGAGCCATATCTTCTCACTATGGAGTTGTAACACTCAGCAATTCAGTGTCTCAGAAGCCTCATCTCAAAAACCTTCTTGAAAGATAAGAGGAAATATTCAAGTCTGTGATCAGTCAATCTTTGAAGGCTTTAGTGCCGACAGTAAATAGGGAAAATATGTTCATTCTACAGTTGGTTTCTGTGAAACCAGTAGCAAGCATTAGTAATTTTTGGTAATTACCTTCTTCTGTTGGGTTCTGGAGCTTTAAATGTGGAAGATTTAATGTTTTATTTCCAATCCTTCCAATTGTCTGGTCAACCAAAAAAAAAGATAAAACCATATTGTTACAGTGCATGAATGTCAAAGAATTCTTGATCCTGAGTATTCTCTTTTTTGCAGTGCGTTCTCCGGGCATCAAAACGTATATTGATCCAGACACGTATGAAGACCCATCTCTTGCTGTCCATGAGTTTGCAAAGGAAATAGATCCTTCAAGAATTCGCATTGAGAGAGTCATTGGGGCAGGTAAAAGTACACCCAGTTTAAAAATGTCTGGGCATGGAAAGGCTGCTTTTTTCCAGTCACCAGGATAATGCAAGTATTTCTCTGATAGCAGTTCAGTCTCATGTGGTGTACATGAGGTATTGGTTTTGGCTAATGTTCCAAATGTGGGTGTACTCAGTTAAGGAGTTCTGGAGAGCTAGATTCTGCAGAGCAGTAGGTCTACCCCTTTTTTAAGGCTTTATCAACTTTTTGGGGGGTAGGATCAGGTTTGGTGGGGGTGTTTTGTTTGGTTTGCTGGTTTGGGTTTTTTTTCCCTTGTTCCAAATGTACTCAAAACACTGTCACTCAACATTTGCCGTAGTCACATATTCTCTGTCACTGAGGGGGACATTAGCTCAGAATCTGTTTCTGGAGGCAGATAATATAAGAATTTAAAAGACTAAGAAAGAAATAGAAGAAAATAGAAAATAGAAAGAAATAAGTAGAAAATAGGAAGAGTACAAAGGGAAAGAGAAGAGTCTGGCTTGGGATAGGCTTTCCTGTAGCTTTTCCTATAGCTGTGCAGAGAAGGATCATTGGCAGAGAGGGAAAAGTGGAACATCTGATGAGAAGGTGTAGACCATGTGAAAGGTGACATGGAGCTGGGAAGCACGATGAATGAGAAAAATAGGATCTGCTCTCACATCTTGTTTGTCTTTGAGTGTGTGATGGGGATGGAGAGGAATTGCATCTAACAAGTATTTTAGACCCTGTTTCCATCCATGGGGTGTTTATCATCAGTTGAGAATATCCCATTGATGGTTGTAGGTCATTTCAGTGCTGTTTGAAGATAAGTTTCAGAAGCTCATTAATCCTTTATGTATATTGCCTTTTTTTTTTTTCCTTTTACAAAGGGATATGACATGCCCCTTGTGTTTTTAGGGATCTTATCCTTTGCTCATGTGCTCTCTTTATAGGCATGTCTGTTATGGGCATTGAGTGTTAACTTCTTTTCTTAGCTTTTGTTTAGTTGTTAGGTTTTGATATTCAGGAATGTGCTGTGCGAGTGTTCCCACACGTTCACTTTGCCTTTGCAGGGATAAAGGCTCACGGCTGTTCTCTAGACTTCACTAGAGGTCCTGGTGGCAGCTTAGTGGTGACAGAGAACACACCTTTGTGGTTAACACAACAGAAGTTAAATCCTTGTAAAGATCAGAGTCTTGTAAATCCATTCCTTGTAACTTTTGTACTGACTGTCTAGGGCAGATAACATTTCATTACTGACCAGGTCTTGGGATTGTTTGCTCTGTGGTTTACACACTGAGAACTTAAAAGCAAAAGGACTTACAAACTTACCTAGCTAGTGCTTCTCACTGCATGGCTTGTGACCAATATGTCATTCAGAAGGCCCACTAACATTTCACACAGCTATAATAAATTAAAACAACAGACTGACAGGAACAGTCTGAAGTTCATGTGGTACATTATATCCTCTGTATTGTTACCCACACACTGTCAGTGGCTTAGGAGCATGAATCATTTCTCAGTCCCAACAGAAAGGGAAGGTGGGAGAGGTAAGAGTCTGTATCAGAAATTCAGATGAACATGGAAGCAGAATCCTGAGCTCTAACTCCAGCTCTGAAATAGAATTTCTTCCTGTGAAAGACTTTAACATTGTACCTGTCTGTCTTCAGTTTACATAATATGGATATTTCTCTGTGTCCTTAAGAGATTAAGAATAACTGAGTTTTGTAAATCGCTATCTTAAAGGTACTTATAAGACTAACTACATAGAAGTTTTGTTTTCATCTTACTGTAATTTCATTTCAGTGTCAATAATTAGTATGTTCCATACTTCAGTACCGATCTTTGAGCTATCCATTTTGAGTTTGCTTTAACAATGCTGATTTATTACGTACTATGTAAATGCCAACATACAAATGCTTCTTCTTAATCTTATTTACTTTCTCTAACTTTAATGTCGTCAAGAAAAAAAGCATTTCACAGTACTGCAGTAATCAGAGTTACATCTTGTAGAAGGGGGGCAGTGGAAAAGATATGGTTTTGTTTGCTCATAGTGAGCCCACCAAAGAACTCACACTAGCAAGTATTGTCAGGAGAATTACTATCAGAAGACATAACATACTGTGATCCTTCTTTTTTATCTTTGTTTCATTTATCTTAGTCACTCTAGAAGGCGAGGTATTTTTCAGTGGAGATCTCTTTTAATGATACATTACTACACTGATAGCAATGGAAATGTCTCCAGTGTTGCTGAAAGTCCATTAAAAAGTGGATTAATGTACTAGAAAATGTCATTCAAATAACATAACAGAAACAAAACCAGGCCTGTTAACAAACAGGGGAGAGAAAGTATCAGCCTGAAAGAGAAAACTGTTCATGCTGCAGTGCATTTCAATAGAGTACTTCAGTTTACCTGATTGCTTAAGCTAGATAACATGTAGGTGACACTTTGCACCACAGGAATTAAGAGCTTGAGAGAGTCAGCCCAGTGGGCTGACTTCTGCAAAAGCATTCTATCTGATTTTTTCTATTCCTTCCTTTTCCTCAGACATACAATAGATACTGGTGCCTTAGATTATAAAGCATAATAAACTACATTCAGCGTTATGGTCTAACTGCTGATTTCAAAGCAGTTGAATACAACAGACAAGGATTGAGTTTATTGATTTAAGTTTGCGTGAAAATTGTGTCCTTATACTCGAGTTAATACCATTATGAAAATTCTTTACTCAGCTTCTCTCTCTCTTCTCTTGTATGTGTGGAAGTGGATTTTTGCCTGCTTTGACACATTCTGTATTTTTTATCTTCTGAAGTTACTTGGGTAATCTACTTTCTTCAAAGATATTTGCCTAGCAGGGCTTG